>CAIGRR010328684.1:0-18188 GCA_903798365.1 Fraxinus sp. 1973-6204 | reverse complement strand
GAAGGAAAACTAAAAGCGACGTGACAATGATGAGATTATGAGAAGATTGTCATTAGATTTCAATGTCTTGTCTCTCTTTTGCACTAACATTGTTTGTCCCCTCCTTTTCATTTACCAGTTGGCCTACCTCTGTCCTTTCTCTTCCAAATTGCTTCTCATTCCATTTTGCGCTCTCTCTCTCTCCTCTTTTTAATATTATTTTAATGAAGAATGTGTGGTTGAAAAAAAGAGAGATAAAAATGTATTTTGGAAATAAAGGGAATCAAACATCCCCATAAAAGTAAACTTACATTATCCAAAGTTTACGGTATATAAAAGTAAACTTACATTGTCCAACGTTTACGACTTAGTCATACTCCCTTTCACAATAAGTCGAGCAGTATAGTTTCTCTCTTGCTCATAATAACTCACACTCAGCTGCTTGAAGAGCAATTGTAATTTATTACCATATTTCAAATTTGAGAAGTCCTTAACTTCCTCTATAAACTTCACTAGGGTATCCAAAATCAATCTAATACATTCCCTTGTCCTCTGATAAAAATTTAGTACCTCCATCTAACATCACCTGCAATAGGGAAATTTGGTGTCTATATATATATATATATATACATACATACTCGAACGTATATGATATACATATACCCTTTGCTTTTTCTTGATTGCTCAAATAATTATCCTTGTTTATTTCTCATTTTCCTAACCTTCCCATACAATTTCGAAACTTGCCTCCTGAACTTTGCAATTCAGCCTCATTATTATGTATTACATTACTACTAGGAAGTAAAGTGTGTGTAGCGTATCTGCTCTAGATAGCATAAATGCAGAAATATAGGTAGCAATTAGCATCTCTCTCACAAACACATTTATAGTCCCTTAAATTATTGTAACTATTGCAACTGTGAGAGAAGGAAATATTTTAATACAATAATTGGTAAATAAATTTCTAGCGGCTAACCCTCAACCAATTAATAATTTTTTTCCCATAAGAACATCTTTATTTGATGTCGATATTGAAGAATTATTATCCAACTTTCGTGTCTTTGACTTAAACCCATCCTGTCCTAAGAATCTCATTGCCCATATGCGTTTTCTGAATTCTTTAACAGATATTTTTTCACCTAAGATGAAATCGAACTGTATCTGTTACAAAAATGGTCTGCACATAATTCTGTCCTTTCTCAAAAGACAGTCTTCCTCGTCACCCTCTATTAAGGGTATTTGTTAAAACTTTAGAAGAGAAAGGTAAATTAGGTTTTATGAAAGAGTATGTGCACACCTAACAATAAAGTGGGACGAAAATGAGGAGAGAATTCAATTGGGACAAATAATTATTTCTTCTTCCTATTTTTCAAATTTATTTTTGTAACTCTGAGTGTGTTTGTTGGTCCACTTGGAGTTTGGACTTGAGTGATACTGTCTGATTACTATAGTCTAAGTACATGTTCACCTTTTCAATTCGAAATTATCACATTATCCTTGTGTTTTTCATGTTATTATTCTCTTATGTAATTCTTTAATATTTGTGATATTTTTCTAGAGAAATGTTATTCTACCGGTACATGTGACAGTAGGGTCTCTTAATTCATCGTGCAATGCATTATTCATCTTTCTAAGCAGGACATGTAGCTATGTCAACGAGTCGAGCCCGAGAAAAAAAAAAAGAAGCTCGGCTCGAGCTTTTTTCGGGCCGGGCCGGGCCGAGCCGAGCAAAGTCCGGGGAAAAAAGAGAGGCTCGGCCCGAGTTTTAGCGGGCCAAGCCGGCTCGAGTTTTTTGTTTTTGTTTTTGTTTTTTTAATATTAATATAAAGGCCTTTGCAGGCAGCTAGCAAAGGCAGCAAGCTGCAAAGTGAAGACAACTCTTTTAATTTTTATTTTTTTTGGGCAGGCTCGCCCGGGCCACAGGCTCGAGCTTTTTTCGGGCCAAGCCCGAGCTGCCTGAGTCACCTAGTTTTTTTGTTATCTCTAAGGACATGTTAGAACTTGAGTGTGACTCGAATTCTTCGTTGAAAATAATTGAGAGTTCTAATTAAAAGCACACATTAAGAAGAAATCTATTTGAAGTGTTATTTTTGAAATCCTATCAAATTTACTTGACGAATCTTAATTGAAATTCTATTTGGAAGCCCACTGAGAATAAAAACTTGTATTGGACTTGAAGAGAACTTTGGAATGAAGAAAAATATTTTTGGAAGATTTTTGGATAGAGACGGCCGCCCATCCAAAACTGGACAGAAGAGCTAGTGCTATAGCATCGGCCCCATGGCGCCTCAGCGCGGCACTACCTGTTTTACCCCTGCACAATTTTTTCTGTTCTACTTCATTTTTGACATTCTATTTCAACTATAACTCTATTATGAGGGTTTGGATGTCATCTATTTGTTTTCTATATATAGTTGGTTTTTCATTATGATTTAATAGGAAGTTAGAAATGTTAGAAATATATAATATTTATATTCTTTCTCCATATTATAATAAAATCTCTGCAAAATTGCATTCTTCTCGTGTTCTTATGATCAATTGCTTCATATTGTAACTTAATCTCTTATTTTCTCAAACAAAGTGATATGTGATTAATTCGATATCATCTTTGCTTTGCACAACAAATTGGTATCAGAGTAATTTTGGTATCTTGGTTGTTTATAACAAATTGATATCAGAACTTTTTGTATTGAAATCGTTGGAAAGATCGATGTTTTGATAAGTTAATAGCTCAACTTGATATTTCTTGATGGTAACAATGAAGTATGATATTCCATTATTGAATCGCAATATAAGATTCTCTTTATGACAGGTAAAGATGTGAGTAGTATTCACTTAAATGGATTTGGACGATGCGTTGTTGGGATTTGACAAAATGCCCACAATTTGGACTATGGAGGAGAAATAACAGAGGGTTCGAAATGCACTATCTCAAATATATTTTCATTTTTCAAATAATATTTTTCAGGACGTTTTGAAGGAGAAATCGACATCTGCATTATGGTTAAAATTGGAGCAATTGCATGACGAAGAGTCTTACTAACAAATTGTATCTGAAGCAACGTCTATATTCTCATCGTCTGATAGAAAATACATCTCTTAAAGATCACATAACTGCTTTAGAGGTCAAATATGATGAAAAATACTTGGGATTGATTTTGTTGTGTTTATTACCTGCCTCATACATGTCTTTTAGAGACACAATACTATATAGTCGTAATACTTTTAACATAAAAAAGTCTACGATACTCTATATTCAAAGGAAAAGATAAAGTATCGTGTAGCATTTGGGGGATCATGGAGATTGTCTCATTTTTCATGGTAGTCGTTCAAGGGGCAAGTCAAAATCTAACTTCAAATTTTGTATTTACTGTAAGAAAAATGGCACTTGGTAAACAATTGTTATAAGTTGCAGAATAAATTAAAGTTAACTGCAAATCAACAATCAGAAACTTCAGGAGAAACAAGTATTGCGGTAAATCCTAGCAATGGTGGAGAGCTTTGACTTATGTCTGATTATAACTCCAAACCTGATGAAGTTTGGATTTTTGATACAGCTTACACTTTCATTTCATCTAATCGGGAGTTGTTTTCAACATATGAAAAATTTTCAAATGGTATTGTGATGATTGGTAATAACACACCTTATCAGATAACTGATATTAGTCGTGTCAGAATAAAGATGTTTAATGGAATGGTTAGAACACTTGATGTAGTGAGACACGTTCCAAGTCTTAAGAAAAATCTTATTTCCTTAAGTACTATTAATTCAAAAGGGTATATGTACACTGTAGAAGGAGGAATTCTGAAGATTATCAAATGAGCTCGTGTTGTATTTATGGGACAAAGAAAATCCCATTTATATATCTTGTAGGATGATACATAATTTTTGAGTGATCATCATATTTTAAGAACTTGGGTGGATTTAGAGTTGACTTCTGTACCATTGTAGTCTAATTTGAGGTCTTCTTTTAAGAATATGTCTTAGTTAAATTTTGAAGATATATGTAAATTCGTCTTGCTACCATTATCGATGGTGTAATCGAATTCAATTACTAGAAATAGACCTGTTTTTGGCCATAATGTTCCACATAGGTACAATTCTGCTGATTTTGTTGATGATTTGAATGCGGTTAAGGGTACTGATTCTAGTCAAGATCTTCTTTTGATGCATTTAGTTCTGATTCTGTTACATGGCTTGTTTCAGCCTTATTCGGTGGTTATTAGATCACTTTTGCCCCTAGTTGGTATAGCAGAGATGGAGAATATTTTCAATTGAAATTTTTTTTTTTATAGAGAAGTTCGTTTGTGTTTTTCATTGAAGAGTAGAGTTTATTCCTTGCGATGAAATTTCTCTCCAAATGGAATTTTTTTTTGAAATTTTGTTCATTGCAGTGGAATTCGTGTCAAAATAAAGATTTTTAGAATTTGGATGTGACCCGAATTCTTTATTGAAAATAATTGAGAGTTCTAATTAAAGTGCACATTAAGAAGAATTCTATTTGAAATATTATTGTTGAAATTCTATTCAAGTTTATTTGGCGAATTCTAATTGAAATTTTATTTGGAAACCCATTAGGAATATGAATTTGTGTTGGAGTTGAAGAGAACTTTGAAATGAAAAAAAAAAAACACATTGGGAAGGTTTTTGGACGGAGATGGAACGCTTAGGCGCCGGGGTGCCGTCCACGCAAAATCGAGTAGAAGAGCCCGTACCGCAGCTGGCCCCATGGTGTCGGGGTACTACTCTACCTGTTTTGTCCCTACGTGATTTTTTTTTTTGTTCTAGTCCTTTTTTGACATTCTACTTTAACTACAACTCTATTATAAAGGTTTGGATATCTCATATTTGTTCCCTATATATGGCTGGCTTTTTATTATGATTTAGTAGGAAGTTATAAATATTGTCAACACATAATCTTTATATAATTTCTCCATATTAAAATAAAATCTTCATTCTTTGTAAAATTACATTCTTTGGGTTTCTTGTTATTAATTACTTCATATTTTGGCTTAATCTCATATTTTCTCCAACAAAGTTGTTATGAAATGGATTGCAAGACAATTGCAATAATGAAATAATGAAGAAGAAAATAAGAATACAAAAATTTACGCGGAAACCCAATTAGGGAAAAAATCAAGGGTAGAGGAGAACAATCCTCTATANTGATACCACTTGTTATGAAACTGATCGCAAGATATGGCAAATAATGAAGAAATAAAAAAGAAAACAAGAACACAAGAATTTACGTGGAAACCCAATTCGGGAAAAAACCACGGGCAGAGGAGAACAATCCACTATAATCAATAGTTTTGTGTTTACAATATCAAGATTTCAATAATCTCAATTGAAATCTAACCTCTCAATCTCTCTATATGTTGTTGAATATGTAGAGAATATAATGAGAATGTTTTTCTTGTGTTTTTCTCTATACAAGTCGTGTCATATATATATAAACTCTAGAGAACAAGTTGTGGAAGAATGGAGTCCAAAACCGCGTAAAAAAACGAAAATGGGTTTGGGCTGAACAAGCCTATCGCTCGAGCGAGCGACTAAGTTTCGGGTTGTTTTTCCCAAACTTGCTCGAGCGTCCGCTAGCGCCAGGCTAGCGAAAATGCGACTACTTTTTCCTCTGGTCCATAATTTTGATCTCTTCAAGACCACTCCAATTTAAACTCCAATACCCACTAGAATTTGGGTCAAACCACAATAAATCTCCACATTAAGCCAAATTTGATCATAAGGAATTAAAACACATTTTCAAGTAAACACCGTTTCTTCTCTTCCAAACAAGCCCCAATGGACTAAATCGTTGTCAAACACCCACTAAGTTCAAGCAATGCTTAAACTTAGCAATATGAAGTGATTTTGACATCATATCAGTAGGATTATCCTTGGTATCAACCTTGCTCACTACAATATTACCAAGATCAATCACATCACGCATAAAATGATACATCACATTAATATGATTAGTCCTATCTGAAACATCTGATCCATAGTCAAGAAAATTGCACTCTGATTATCACAGAATACTGTAGACATCTGTAAGTCTTTACTGATTTCACCAATCAATCCTCTCAGCCATATAGTCTCCTTACATGCCTCTGTAAGAGCCATGTATTCTGCTTCTATTGTAAACAAAGCTACTATATTTTGCAAAGTAGCTTTTCAGCTGATAGCACAACCTCCAAGGATAAACACATAGCCCGTAAGTTATCTCCTCTTATCAAGATCCCATACATAATTCGAATCCACACAATCGATGACTCCATTTGATTTTCTACTAAAATGCAAACAAACATTTGAAGAGCCCTTCAAGTATTTGAAGATTTACTTCACTGTTTTCCAATGTTCCTTGCCAGGATTAGCCATGTATCTGCTAACTGCACTAAATGCATATGTCAAATCAAGTCTTGTACAGATCATAATATACATGAGCAAACAAACTGCACTAAAGTAAGGAACCCGAGACATATAATCAATGTCTTCATCAGAATGTAGACACGAGATAGATGATAGTTTGAAGTGGGCAGCCAAGAGAGTACTGACAGCCTTAGCTTTCACCATATTGAATCTTACAAGCACCTTCTCAATGTACCCCTTCTGACTCAAATATAATCTACCAACCTTTTTATCTCTTAAGATCTCCATTCCAAGAATATTCTTCACTGCACCCAAATCCTTTATGTCAAACTCCTTGCTAAGTTGTAATTTACTTTTCTAACATTTGCTTTATCCTTGGCTGCTATGAGTATATCATCAACATATAATAACAAATATGTAGTTGATCCACCACTTTCCTTTCTGAAGTATACACAACTATCATAATTACATCTATTCATGAATGAATCAAACATCTTATACCACTACCTCGGTGACTGCTTTAATCCATATAAGGATTTTTTCAACATGCACATATAGTTTTCCATCTCTGAAGTTCTGAACCCGTCTGGTTGTTGCATGTAGATGCTCTCCTCAAGTTCTTTATGTAAGAATATTGTCTTGACATCTATTTGCTCAAACTCCAAATCATTCTTAGCCACCACTCCAAGTAAAGCCCGAATAGAACTATGCTTCACAACTGGTGAGAACACATCTTTAAAATTAGCACCCGGAATCTGACTGTAACCTTNCATGTAGATGCTCTCTACAAGTTCTGCATGTAAGAATGCTGTCTTGACATCCATTTGCTCAAGCTCCAAGTCATTCTGAGCCACTACTCCAAGTAATGCCCGAATAGAACTATGCTTCACAACTGGTGAGAACACATCTTTAAAATTAGCACCCGGAATCTGACTGTAACCTTTTGCCACCAATCTAGCCTTATGTCTAATATCTTCAATCCCTGATGTGCCTTCCTTTCTTTTGAACACCCATTTACATCGAACCACCTTTTTACCTTTAGGTAATTTCACCAAATCCCAAGTGTTATTTTTGCTCAAGGACTCCATCTCCTCCTACATAGCAATCATCTATCTGCTGGAATCACTACAACTGAATATGTAGTAAGCTCCTCAATGGAGTCAATGTCTTCAACCACACTCAATGCATAAGCTACCAAATATGTTCCCCATACTTTTGTAGAGGTATAACCTGTCTGCGAGGTCTATCCTTAGCTATAGAATACTGTGGTGTTAGTGGTGTAGGCAAAGTAAGCAAGATATTACTGTCTGTCATCCCTGAACTGGACTGATCTATAGTAGACTGTTCTGCAACCTCTTATTGTTTCTATGAACTAATTTCCAACTCCACCTAAATTGAATGATTCTGCTCCTCAATTTTATCAGGATCCCCAAGAGGTGAGCCATGATCCATAGTAAGTTCATCAAATATTACATTCCTACTAACAACCACATTTCTAGTCTCGGGACACCACAACTTATACCCATTCACACCTGATTTATACCAAGAAAGATGTACTTTCTAGAGTTAGACTCCAACTTCCCATCATCCACATGAGTATAAGTCGGACACCCAAAAGTTTTCAAATCAGAATAGCAAGAAGGTGTACCAGACCATACATCTGTAGCCCTTTAAGTCAAGTACACTCAACGATATGAGATTCCGCTTTAGTTTTGGAACATGTCTTACATCTGTAAGTGTCTGAACATCCCCATCGAACATTTTGATTCTGACTGTGCTAACTCTGACTATTTTACAAGGCACATTGTTTCCCATAATCACAACACCTCTCAAAACTTCTTCATATGTAGTAAAACACACTATGTTAGAACACATATGAAACGTACAAGTTGAGTAAAAAACCCATTCCTCACAAGGTTTAGAATCCCCGACAGAAATCACAAGAAGATCTCCACCACTTTATACATCTTCTACAACATTAGCCTTCGCAGTATTAACAAGTTGCTTCTCTTTCTTATAGCACTAGAAGCTTTATTTCTGTTTTCAAGACATAGCAATCAACTCTAATATGCCCATTCTTCTTACAAT
Organism: Fraxinus sp. 1973-6204; assembly: GCA_903798365.1. NCBI lineage: Eukaryota > Viridiplantae > Streptophyta > Magnoliopsida > Lamiales > Oleaceae > Fraxinus > Fraxinus sp. 1973-6204. The sequence goes on along the minus strand of CAIGRR010328684.1, from coordinate 9,754 downwards.
AGTGACACGTCTTTTCAGCATGTCTAGATTTCGATCTACCCCTCATATTTCTGCCAAGATTCTTGATTTCTCACATGCACAATCAAGCCCTCAACATGATTTCTAGATCCTCCAGCAAGATGCCTCATATTCTCCTTAGATATTAAAGCATCATAGACCTTTTCTACGGTGAGAGTATCCCGACTATAGAGAATAGTATTCATAAAAGTCACATATGATGGTGACAACGAATACAACAACATCAAAGTCAAGTCCTCCTTATTATACTTAACCTTTAATGTCTCTAAATCAGCCACGATTTATTTGAACATAGTTAAGTGATCATCCAAGACGTACCTTCAGACATCCGGTGAGATACAGCCATGTTTTAAGTGTAGCTTGCTGATCAACCTCTTTGTCATGCAAAGTTGCTCAAACTTCAACCACAACGCATCGACACTTTTCTCCTTAAGAGCATCTTGAAGAATTCGATTCGAGAGATGTAGATAAATCTGAGATTTGACTTTTCTATCCTTACGCTGCTTTTCATCCTGCATCCAGGTAGCAGGATCCTATCAAAGCTAAGCGAAGCTTCCTCCAAATTCATGTGTGCCAACATCGCTCGTATCTTCACTTGCCATAATATAAATCTCATGTTTCTATCCAACAACGGAATGTCATACTTCATTGTCGCTATGCGGAATAATCAACATCACGCTCTGATACCACTTGTTATAAAACAGATCGCAAGATAATGATAATAATAAAATAATGAAGAAGAAAATAAGAATACAAAAATCCACGTGAAAATCTAATTCGGGATAAAACCACGGGCATAGGTGAACAATCCACTATAATCAATTATTTTGTGTTTATAATATCAAAATTTCAATAATCTCAATTGAAATCTAAGGTCTCAATCTCTCTATATGTTGTTGAATATGTAGAGAATATAATGAGAATGTTTTTCTTGTGTTTTTCTCTATACAAGCTGTGCCACACACATATATAAACCATAGAGAACATGTTGTGGAAGAATAGGAGTCTAAAATCGCGTAAAAAAAAATCGAAAACAGGCTTGGGCTAGACAAGTCTGTCGCTAGCGACAGCCCCTTCACTCGAGTGACAAGGCAGCGCCATACAAGCGACCAAGTCTCGGGTTGTTTCCTTTCAAGCTCGCTCGAGCGTCCAGCTAGTGTCAGGCTAGCAAAAATGCGATGACTTTTTCCTCCGATCGATAATTTTGGTGTCTTCAAGACCACTCCAATACCCACTAGAATTTGGGTCAAACCACAACAAAAGTAATATTGGATTAATCTGGTATCATCTCTAATTTTCACAACAAACTGTATCAAAGTAATTTTAGTATCTTGGTTGTTTCTAACAAGACCGTTAAGTAAATAAAAAAACAAGATCACATCCTCAACAATTGATATCAAATTTTGGTCTTTTGATGCATGGGAGTTCGATTCCCTGGTACGTATGCATATGGTCAGGAAGATTTTGTTTAAGGAGATCATCAGTCTTTATGTGAGACCGCTGTGATTCATTAAATTTTTCTAAATAATTTATCAAGTAAGTAGTATTCAGATTAGGAGACCAAAGTAAAGATGTCAAGTATTAAGTTCTATATGAAGAAATTTGATAGAGAAAATAGTTTTGGTTAATGGAAAGCACGAGTCAAAGATTTTATCGGTACAATCTAAGTTATAAAAGGTCGAAGAGGAAGACTAAGCTCTGTCACATACAAAGCTGCTAAAAGTGAAGCATTTTAATGATACCACTGAAGATTTTAATGATAGGACTTGATAGCTTTAAGTGTATGAGACAATTTTTTGCCAAGAACACTTTTGCATGCTGTAATTCTAACAATTTCATAAGTTACTACGTTTGGTGGCCATGTTTTTGAAAGAAACATTTTTTTTTTTTTTTTTAATATTGAGAATGTGTGTTTAAAAGGTAGGAAAAATTTTTACGTTTACGTGTATAATATTTTATTGTGTGAAAGTGTGGTTGAAAATGAATATGTAGAAAAAAGAGTTTTGAAAGAATGTGAGACAAGGACTAAAACTCATTCTTTCTTATTAAAGACCTCAACTTAGACTACTAGTTAGTCCGATAGAATCAAGAAAATTTTAACTTTAAGAAAAAAAACATATCGATTTTTGAAACGTACAAGAGAGTAAGGGAAAAGTGAATTAAAAACTTTGGAATGAAATATGCTCAAAAACAATTTTAACTAAATAGTTATTGTATTACCCTATGATCTGTTATGCCTATCTAATTGCACGGGAGCCATCTCATGATACCAAGACGAGCGAAGAGCATTATAATTATTAATTCATGTTATCCTACAATCAATGTTGACCATGTTAGAAAATATAAACGTGAACAAATACCAATTTTTTCACTTAAATACCGGATTTACAACACATACCGTATTTGCAACTTACCGTATATACAACTTACCGGATATGCAACAAACATACCGTATATTCAACAAACATACCGTATATGCAACTAATATACCAGATATGCAGTTTTACCATCTAGACAATATTTTTACACAATAATAGCTAATATATAGCAGATTTTGCTAATCACAACAAATTAAATAAGTTAAACAAATCAAAATAACATAGAACAAATAATCTACATTAAAGAATAAATAATTATATTTAAATTTAAAATTGAGTCCTGTGTTACACACAGTTTTCTTAAAACAGATTCGCCTCCTCACCGAACGTGCTTGATGTATAATTTGAGTGTCTGCTTCTCAAGATACAACGGTAAAACAGTAGAATCTGAGCACCATAGATTTTACTCTGGTGAACTGAGTTAGTGCCCAAACAATATCACCACCAAGACTGAAACATAAATCGAAAAAGTATGCAAATAAACTCGAACTGTATGCAGATGAATTTTCAGATGAATTCGTGTACAGAAAAGTGGAAAAAACGAGACATATATAGACTTGGCTCTTGTAACTTGCCCATTAACTTCATGACAATTACCATAGGAGTTTCAGAAAATGAAAAGTCAGTAGCAAAACGTGTACACTCCTAAGAGACCAATCTTGCTCATTTCGGTTCGACATTCGTGTATGCAGGTCGCGCTCGCACACAAGTTCAAGGTCTGAAGCCTATTTCGGTCCATAATTTGCACCCCCTTACGCGTGCACGTGGAGAGAGCTTCTATGCTACACATGATTACACCCTTCTAAAGTGCAACCATATTTAAAGTGGTTTTTGTTTTCATCCACTTCCTATGTGGGACAAACATATTTCTAGTTTTCCCACCAACATAAACTCCTTTTAATTGACACATTTTGAACTTCAATTTCTCATTCACTCGAACATCATTTTTTACAAGTAAATATATGATTTCGATATATTCACGGAGGAGAACACAAATCAATCTTTATTTTCCAAAATATCCAAACGGGTCTCACTCAAAACTCATGTCAAAGTCAGCCAAAATCTCATTTTTTCCAACAGACCAACCATGTCATGATATGTTATGATTGATCAGTATAGTATATGTTGGACAACCATTTTATGTTGCTTCATATGAGAGTTTGAAGTACAATTTGTATTAAACATAGAGAACCCTAAAAAAGATAAAAGAAATGATTTATGTGCAAGTTCATATATACGTGCAACATATATTGCTTACTGAACATTTGTTCATTACAATTTTCACCTTGAATGACAAACTAGAATGGGAATGGAGGATGGGCAACATGTCCCCGCCATGTATTTCTCGTAACGCCCCCAAATACTTTTTACATTATTTTATTTTATGTTTTTAATCTTAAAATCGTATTTTAAGAAATAAAAGCAATATAATTTATTTATTAAATAAATTGGGTGGTAAATGAGAATTTTTTAATTCCCATCCTTTCCCGCTATCGCCTCCCAAAAGTTCTCGATGGGCGAGGATGCCAATTGTCATGTCATCCTATTTCAATCCTTGAAATGATTTGTTGCTAAAAATGGCCAATAAAATATCATTGACATATCATGGTCTTCCTCGATAATATTCAACATGAAGAAGTCGGTCATGAATATGAATTCGTCTACTTTAATGAACACATTCTTAACCATACTCTTGGATGATTTGTTGATCTATCAGCTAGCTGGAGACACACTGTTGTTGTCTTCACCTCTTCCAAACCAAGTCTCCTGTAGATAAATAAAGGTATTAAATCAATACTTTCACTTAAGTCACATAAAATGTTGAAAATAAAAATTTGACCAATAGTGCATGGAACTTTAAAACTCATTAGATCTTTTAACTTTGGAGGTAATTATTTTTTAGAAGAATTGCATTGTATCCTCAATTATTGTCATTTTCTTAAAATCTTCTATCTTTCTCTATCTCTTTATATTCTTCAATATAGAGGTATTTGAGCTAAAGTTTCGGGAAATGAGATGTTATTATGCGACCTTACGAAGATATCGTGAACTTTGAAAAATTTCTTGTTCGTCCAAGTTATTTTTAGCTTTTGATGGAAATGAATGAGAGGTACGTAAGCGTTAACAAGAGTAGCTATCTTAGTCTGTGGGTTGTCTAATAATAGCCATTTCAAGCTAGTCCACTTGGTCCTCATCTACAGTACATTAGCAACTTTTCTCATTTCTAATCTCATGCGACTAAACTCCACTATAGACAGAAATGCACATAATTTCTTTTATGTAACTCCGAATTAAGATCCCTAAAATGCATTGAATTCCGAATTTGATTATCTTTTCACCTATGTTGCTTGGATCTTCATCTCGGCTCTAATTCTTCTCCTTAACCTTCATTCCTTCTTGTTTTCCTGTCCATTATATTTAAAGCTTGGGCTTTATCCTAAAAACACAAAAACAACCTATTATAAATAGAATTATATTCTGACGCTTTGAGATATTTGTTGGAATTTGTGAAGTATAAAATCTTGAAAAAGTGACTTACGTGTCAATTTCGACCAAATATTCGGATGTGATCCGATAGTAAAATTATGAAAATAAATAGACTAATTTGTTCTACTCGTCGAGTAGATTGTCGTGATATATTTGAAATTTTAAAATCAATTTCGGGTGAATGAGAAATTACGGCCTAAAGTTGGAAGAAAACGAGAAGAAACTAACTGTAAATATGACCAACTTTGTCGCTCACCTAGAGCTCGAGTGAGCAGGCTATTACTCGAGCGACAGGGTCTCCGTTTCTGATGCTTGAGCGACGCAAGAGCTACAGGCTAGCGACAGTAAATGTCGCGACCTTTGACAAAGGTTGCTGAGTTTAGAGTGCGACACTTTAGTCACAGCATTTCCTTCTCTATAAATTAGACCCTTGGGATGTCCATATGATCATCCCAATAATATACAATCATAATATAACATTAAATTCATCCTTTTCCTAGCTAAAATCTTGCATAAAAGCTGTTTTTACATTTTTCATTTGAAGGAGTACAAAAACCAAATTCTAGTTCGTTGTTCTTGTGTTTTGAAGTGCTAATAGCACAAGAAGTTTTTTGTTGTATCTTGGGAGTAGATTGCCCTTTTCTTTGAAATTTTTACTCATATCCTTACCGTTACTCTGTCCAATTTATTTTGGTAAGTTGATTTTTGGTTTAAAGTTATCACTCATCACATATTTTTTCCAACATTTTTAGGTTAAATTTGGTTTGAGTGATAACTTTACTCTTGAATTGTATTCGGTTAAATTGATTTCACTTCGGTTTAATTTCTTTTACTTCTCCTCAAATTTTGATTTTGGTTTTTTCTTCTATTTTGTATAAAAAGAAACGAATGCAGTTATCAATATCGATGCTTCTTTGAATGATATTTCGAATATGGGAACTTCAAAAGGAATGTTACCAAACATGGCTCTTACCGTTGTGATTCTTTCGGTTGCGGTTGCCCCTCTGATCATTCATACTAATTTCGTTCCACATGGAGAGAAATCGAAAAAGTTTAGTGGGGTTGATTTCAAGAGAAAATGTTGTTCTATCTCACGATCCTAAACTTGACAAATTTCTTAGAAGAAGATGCTCATGCTGTACAAGAATTGGAAAATAATAGGGTATCATTGATTGCATTGGATGTTTTGAAACATTCAGATTTCTTGTGCAAAAACTACATTTTAAATGGATTGGATACCATATTATATAATATGTATAGTTCCATGAAATCTGCTAAAAAACTATGAGAATCCTTGGAGAAGAAATACAAGACTGAAAAAGCCGAAACTAAGAAGATCATTGTGGGAAAATTCTTAGACTACAAAATGATAGATTCAAGTACAAGAATTGCAGGTTATACTCCATGACATTCACACTGAGACTATGTCTCTATGTAAATCATTTCGAGTGGCTGTAATTATCGAGAAATTCCACCCATGTGGAAGGACTCCAAAAATTTATCTCAAGCATAAGCGCAAGGAGATGAATATTGAATAACTCATTGTTCGGTTGAGAATTAAAAAAGATAACCGAAATTCGGACAAACGTGTTGAAAGTCGTATACCACAAGCTAAGGCTAATGTGGTGGAATCCTATAACAAAAGCAAGAAAAGAAAGCATTCCGTCGAACCATCCAAGAAGAATGCAAAGAAGTTCAAGGGCAATTGCTATAATTGTGAAAATGCTAGACATCGCTCTGTTCATTATCGTATACTTAAGAAGCAAGCCTAAGTGAGTATCACCGAATCTGATGTAATAGCTGATGATATATCAGATATGAATTTGTTGGTCATTGTTTCAGAATTCTACAATGTTGGAAATCTCATGGAATGGTAGGTGGATACAGGAGCTTCTTGTCATATTTGTGCCAACAAAGGAATGCTTTCATCTTACATTCGATCGATGGTGAGAAATTGTTCATGGAAAATTATTCAAGTTCAAAGATTGAAGGATAAGATAAAGTTATTTTGAGGATGACATCGGACAAGGAACCTAGCCTTAATAATGTTTTTCATGTGCCGGATATTCTCAAAACTTAGTGTCGGGTTTTTTTTGTTAAGTAAGAATGAGTTTAAATTAGTCTTTGTATCTAATAAGTTTATACTTATCAAGAATAATATGTATGTAGGCAAATGCTATTTAAAAGATGGGCTATTCAAGATGAATGTCCTTACTATTATACAGAATAACTCAAGGAATAATATATCCTCTTCTACATATATTCTCGAGTCGTCTAATTTATGGCATCATAGATTAGGTCAGGTAAACTTTAATTCTATATGCAAACTGATGAATTTAAGTTTACTAACGAGTATGCATTTTTATACAAATGAAAAATACGAAATTTGTGTAGAGGTTAAGTTAGCCAAAGTGCCGTTTCATTCGGTCGAACGTAGCACAACACATTTGGAACTTATTCACACCAATATATGTGACTTAAAGTACATCTAAACAAAATGTGGTAAACAATATTTCATCACGTTCATAGATAATTGTACAATATACTGCTATGTATACTTATTGAAAAGTAAAGATGAAGCATTGGAAGGGTTTAAGTACTATAAAACTGAAGTTGAAAATTAACTTGGAAAAAGATAAAGGTGATTCGTAATGTTTGAAATTTTTTGTTTAGAATATGGAATTATTCATCAAACAATAGTACCATACTCACCTCAATCTGATGGTTTTGCTGAATGCAAGAATCGAACACTTAAGGAAATGATGAATGCAATGTTAATTAATTCAGGCTTACCTCAAAACTTGTGGGGGGGAAGCTATACTTTCGAAAAATCATATCCTCAATAAAATACCACACAAAAGTAAGAATGAATCACCTAATGAGTTATGAAAAGGTCGTAAACTTTCCTACAAATATCATAAAGTGTGGAAGTGTTTGTCGAAGGTACAAAAATCTAAACCTAAACAAGTAAAGATTAGACATAAGACAATTGATTTTATCTTTATCAGATATGCAAACAACAGTAGTGCATATTGATTTTTGGTTTATAAATCTGAAATACTTGATATACATATTGGTAATATCATTGAATCAAGGAATGCTGCATTCTTTGAAGATATATTTCCTCATAAAGAGAAAGAAGTAAACTCACACAAATGAACTTATGATACTGCAATTGAAAACTATTAAGAAGATAGTAATCATAATGCAAATGATTTATAAGATCTTTGTCCAGATTTTCTAACGTATCTACTAGAAAATAACCCAAGGAGATTTAAACGAAGCAATGTCCACTCCCGAAGCTTCTTTTTGGAAAGAAACGGTTAATAATGAAATTGAATCCATCATGAATAACCTTACTTAGTAATTGGTTGAATTTCATTCGGGAAACAAAGTTTTAGGCTACAAGTGAATCTTCAAAATAAATTGAAGTCGGATGGATCAATAGACAAGTATAAAGTTAGATTAGTAGCCAGATGATATAAACAAAAGGAAGGCCTAACTTTCTTCGATACGTATTCACTTGTTACAAAAATCACGTCTATACATGTATTAATTGCTATTGCTGCATTGCATAATCTTGAAATACATCAAATGGATGTTAAGACTGCATTTCTAAATGATTAGAAGAAGAAATATATATAGAACAGCCTGAAAGTTTTGTTGCTCCGGAAAATGAGAATAAGATGTGTAAGTTTGTAAAATCATTGTATGGATTAAAACAAATACCAAGCAATGGCATGAAAAATTTGATAAAGTTATGTTGTCAAATGGTTTTAAAATTAATGAATGTAACAAATGTGTTTACATCAAAACCCACCTAACGGATACGTAATCGTATTTCTATATGTTGATGATATGCTAATCTTAAAAATAATTCGAACATTATTATCTCGACCAAGAAAATGTTGATAAAATATTTTGCATAAAAGATATGGTAGTAGCTGATGTGATTTTGGGAAATAAAATCTCTAAAACATGTGCCGGTTTGTCATTGTCTCAATCACACTACATTGAGACTATATTTAAAATATTTAAAGCGATGATAAACCAGTTAAAACACCAGTTGACTTAAGTTTTCACTTAGCTAAAAATAATGGTGATCTCGTAGCTCAGTTAGAATATTCATGCGTTATAGACAACTTGATGTATATTACCAACTGTACAGTCTTGATATAGCATATGCAGTCAACGAGTTGACTAGATTTACAAGTAATCTAAGTAATGACCATTAGAAAGCTTTAATCCGAGTTCTTAAATAGTTAAGATACACGATTAGTTATGGATTACATTACTCAAGATATCCTATGATATGATCTAGGAGTCGAGCCCAGGACGAGACCCGTTGATTATCGAAGGAGACCCGATGACACGTTCGAGGGGCAAAGTAGGTGAAAGAGGTGATGGGATTGCTTGCTCAAGCTATGGTGGACGAAGCGTCAAAGTTAACAAGTCAAGGAACAAGTTTCATGTTGAGCTCGGAAGAAGAAACCAAATGGATCAACTCGGTTCAAGCAGCAAACGAGCGGCGTAGATGAAAACGGGCATAACTTTAAGCTCGATTGTCGAATTTTTGCCCATGAGTACATTCCGAAAATGGTACAAAATTTTGCATAAGAAAAAAGAGGAATTAAAATTAGTAACACGTGACCATGGCAGAAAAACGATACGGAAAAACGATGCAATATTTTTCCTTTTTCGCGAGTTTCCTTGTTAGACTAGAATTCTATTTTCTTTCCAATTTTACAATATTTTTTAACCTAATTACATTTTTACTAGGTTTTATGGCCATTAGTATAAATAGGACTTCATTATTCAATGTATGAACCTTTTTGACAAATTGAGATTATTATACAATTGAGAGGTATTGT
>CAIGRR010328659.1:0-11688 GCA_903798365.1 Fraxinus sp. 1973-6204 | reverse complement strand
CACTTTTGTTGTGAAAGATTTTTAATTATTTAATTTTTACCAAAATGGAATGAGGAAATGAGATTCGAAATCGTGACCTCACTTCCTTTAAATTATACAAAACTTGACCACAATATTATTTGATGAATATTGCTAATCCTTACAACAAAATAATTGTTGTATTTAAATTTTAGACATTGCTTGGTTCCTTTTTTTTTTTTTTAAATACATTCTTCTTTCTTCTTTCAACAGCACATTTTTCAACAAAATAATATTATATTCAAATTCAAAACTTTTCCTTATTTTTAACTACATATTCTCCATCAAATCACTATTCCAAAATGCACTTTTGCAAAAAATGGGCATAAAACTGGGGCTCTTAATATTTTATTGTTGACTACGATTGACACTTTCATAAATTATTAAATTTGTTATGTCTACACTATAGTATGGTTGAAGATAATTCAATTGTTACAATTTACAACTTTATTGGGCTATTTTTAATATTATGTAATTAAATATTAATAAACGACATCTCTTTTACGATCTCTGATTGTCGACGTTGACCGATCAACGTCCGTCCGAGTTGGGATGATTTGCTGGGTCCGTCCCTGATTGGAGACCTCATGAGGGATGAAAACATACCAATTAATTTACAAGACAAAATTTTTAAGGAAAAAAATATGAATAGACGTACAATATTAAGAATGAGATGAATATGAATATGAGATAAAATATGAATATGAGATGAATTGAATCAAAATAAAGATGTTAAATAAAAGAAATTAAAATGGCTTTTGAACAAGTATTTAAATGTGACGCTAATTCATAATAAAGAGTAATCCTATATTGCATCACTATTATTTTATATGTCAATAAACGAGAGTTAATTCAATGGGTTTTCATTACATTTCATTGAGCCAGCATTATTCAAGAATAAATTATAAGAAAATAGTATGTGCTGTGCTTTTCGAATGGATCTCATTCTAGTATGCTTGAGTCCCCAAATAAAAAAAAAAATGTTTTATGATAATGATTTTTTTGGCAGATGTGCAGTTAAAATGTAGGAAAAAAATTGGAACTTACATTACATTATTTAATTGAGAAAATGTGTTATTGAAAATGAGTTTGTAAAAAAAATGATTTTTTTTAGAAAAAAATGGGGCTCAAGTTTTCTCATGAAACTATTTTAATTAGTGTTAAAATATTAAGGATGCGTTTGATTGCGAGCGTTGAATTTAAGTAGAAAGAAAATAAATTTTAGATAATTCAATTGTTTAGAATTTATTTGTATGAAAATTATTAATTAAATGTGTTTGATTGATTTAATTTTCAATCTAAAAAATATTATATTTACCTATTTTTTTTATTGGTTGGTAGATGAGAAAGAATTGATAGATNATATTAAGGATGCGTTTGATTGCGAGCGTTGAATTTAAGTAGAAAGAAAATAAATTTTAGATAATTCAATTGTTTAGAATTTATTTGTATGAAAATTATTAATTAAATGTGTTTGATTGATTTAATTTTCAATCTAAAAAATATTATATTTACCTATTTTTTTTATTGGTTGGTAGATGAGAAAGAATTGATAGATGAGAGAGAAAGTGAGTGAATTACTCGGAAAATAAAAGTTACCCCTCCCCAAACAAATGTTTCCCTTGTTTTTGAGGAAAATAATGTCATATGACCAAAAGTTAAAAAAAAATTTATGGAAAAAATCGTTAATCAAACATCCCAAAAGTAGAAATTTGGGTGAAAATAAATAACATTTTTCATGAAATAGCTTTTAGAATAAGTTATATTGGAAACTTAGAGGGTGTTTGATGGATATTAAAATTATATTTTTAATAGATTATGATAAAAGATTTTGAAACGTGTGATTGAAAAGTTGGGAACTCATGAAAAATGTGGTTAATATTAATTGTTTGACTTTTTTTTTTAAATTCGGACCAAAAATGGCTTCATTTACAACTCTTCTAAACTATAAACTAGAAGAAACACTTCATATATTAATTAAATGGGCCTAAAAATAACTTTTTAGGTTTTAAATATTCATTTTAACTTGTCTTAAATTACGAATTTCAATGCTTTATTTATTAAATTATCGATATTGATATTGATATATATGCTTGTGTTTGACACCCATTTTGGAGAAATAATAAATTCTGAAATAATGATTGATGGAAGAATGTGTGGTTAAAAACTAAGGAAATTTTTTGAATTTTTGTGTAATATTATTTTATTGATATAATGTTTTGTTAAAATGAGAAAGAGAAAAAAATGAGATATAGAATGGGTGTTAACCATGGCCTATATAATATATATAAAGCAATGCCCCCAGGGCAAATCTCCCAGTGGCAACGGGGAGGGCGGTTAGGGCTCAGCGCGGTAGTGTGCAGAGTTCGATTCCCCGCAAGGTGGAATTGACTTTGTTGCAAGCGGGAGTTACCATAGGGTTAATAGCCCAGGCCTATCCATAAGCTCTCCACCCTGGCTCCTGGGAGGCACATCCTGCGATTTACCTCCTCCACGATGGTCCAGNGAGGGCGGTTAGGGCTCAGCGCGGTAGTGTGCAGAGTTCGATTCCCCGCAAGGTGGAATTGACTTTGTTGCAAGCGGGAGTTACCATATGGTTAATAGTTCAGGCATATCCATAAGCTCTCCACCCTAACTCCTGGGAGGCACATCTTACGATTTACCTCCTCCACGATGGTCCAGGGCAAGGTCGGTGGGGTCCTCAAGGTTGGGGTTCAACCTTTATATAAAGCAAAGGGAAAATCCCCTTGTACATAATGGGGGTACCGAATGGTGTACCCCCTTTCACAATGTGTGCGGTCCCATGTGTGTCTTAAAATAGTGGCTCGTGGTCCCCACCTTCTAACGTGAGTAGGGTGTAAATGATTAGATAAAAAATTATGTACGTGTAGCATAATTCGAAAGAAAATATGTTAAATAAAAAGGAGCAAAAAAAGGCAAAATAGAGGTCAAATTTTCAGGCAAAATTTGATTCTTTGCTTTTCTCCTTCTTTTGACTACGTACTCCACACCACCTTCTGCCATTTCTTTCTATTTTCTCTCTCTTTTCTAGTATTGTCGCCGGAGCCGGCTCTCCACTTCCGGCCGCCAGAGAAAAGTTTGATCACTCGTCTTCCATTCAAGAACCACTACACTGTAGCACCGTAACAGCCAGGTGTACTTTGACATTTAGGCTTTAACTGAAGCAAGTTTATAGATCCGGGGCAGTGAAAAGGTGGTGAGTTGGGTTTAGTAGAATGCTTGAGAGTGTTCTTATAATTCAACAGGCGGGGATGAAATCTAGCTGGTATCTGTGCTCTCTTTTATCTATCTGTCTGTCTGTCTGTCCATTTAATATAATGTCTCTCTATATTTGTATTATGTATATATATGCGTTCAATTCAAAGATTGGAAATGGGATCTTTGTGTTAATGTGTTTTTGTAACTCAAAATGAAAGATTTTTTGGGTTTCCATTTCTGGCGTTTTTGGTGTGAATATAATTACCCAAATTACAATAGTCATTTTTATGCACAAAGAGTGACTAAAATGCCTTTTTATGATTCCAAATTACAAACCAGAAACAAAAACCCTTTCTCGTCTATATAGATTGTGAAAGCAACCGATGTTGACCTCTATTATGTAAGAGAGAGAGAGAGAGAGAGAGAGAGTAAAAATTCTTGTTTGTGTTCTAGTCTATTCGATACTGTATACCATACTATACAACGCACTTAGGAGAACAAATTTTCTGGAAAAATTTGTTGGTTTTCGTGTGAATGTTGTAAAAAGATTGCTAATTTTTCTAGTGTGATATTATAAAATTATGGTCTTTGACTTCTTTATTTAGCTTAATACATTATTCTGAAAACATTACTGCACCATTTGTTTCGACTTTGGAAAAACAGAGAACCAGTCCGGTTATTAGCTATTTTTATTATAAGTTCGACCCTTTTTTGAGTTGATGTCTAGGCCAGTTTGTAAAACATGCGTTTAGAAGACCTTAACATAATGAAACATAAACGGCCTTCTTTTAACTGTAGAATTGGCCAAAATGGACCTTGACTTGGGTCAAATACATCCCAATTCTTGTCAAATTGACCCTGTCTAGATTAAATTGGCCCCTCCAGTTGGACCCAGATTCGCCTGTAGACTACTCAATGCACATGCAAAATTGATGAAACCAATTGAAATTCAAAGTTTTCGATCAAATTCCAGATTTAGATAGTGTCTCATGTACCTCTCTTCAAAATCGCTACCTTAATACATAGTCAATCGATGAAAACGTAGTTGCTATTTGCATTATGAGCAATAGATTGTTGGTATTGTGTTACGAGCACTTGGGTAGAACTCACATTTCAAACCAGCTTGTAATGGGTGCCAATGTGCTTGTAAGCTCATAAGATAAGCCTTCCACACGCAATCTAATACCTTTGCTACAAGCACTAGGTAGAACACCTTCTTGAAGCCCGGCTTGTAAGAGAGCATGTCCAATGTACTAATAAGTGTACAAGACAAGTCTTGCGTGAGCAATGTGAAACTCAGAAATAGTTGTTACATTTCACCTAGCAAATACCTATTTCCCCAATTAAGGACTTTATAGAACTAGTCTTCTACTGAAGTAGTTCTCCTCCTGTTGTCATTTCCTCAAGAAGAGGTGTTTGATCTAATACTACTGTTATAAGTACCTCTAAGGCAGGCCTTCGACAAGTGATGCGACACTCACAAAGTTAGTTAATTTGAGGAATTTATATAAACCACTGGGGGTGGATGGATGCACGGAAGAGAGGATGGCTTGTCGATTTTCTTGTGATCTATGTGCTTTATTATAGTTGTCAGTATACAATTGAATCTTACTAATCCATCAAATTTCGGGTGTTTGTATATGTGTTTGTGCGTGCTTTAGAGAAAGGAATAAAAGTGATGGAAGAAAGAAAACCGGTCTTCTTTCTTACTCTCGAGGTTTTTGTACTTTCTTTTTCAATTATATGCAGAAAGAGACTGCCAGAGAAGAAGCAACTAGGAGGCTAATTACGATTCAAAATCTTTTTGTTAGATGGCTAGTTAAGGAAATGTTAAGGTAAGAATATTTTTCACTTTCTGTATTTAGAAGGGCCTTTTTAACAAATTCTGCTAAGAAAATCCTATCTATGAGGTATTTAAGAAAAAGGTAGCTTAGATTCAAGAGGATGTCAGCTAAGTTTTACTGCTATCTTACTTCTTGATGGACTAAACTGGACAAATTGGATGCTTTTATTAATGTTAAATGGATTATCTGTCTCTGAATTGAAAGGCATGGCTTCATTACCTAAAGGTGAAAAGTTTAGTCTAGGTTCATCTTTCAGCAATTCAGATAAGAAATGAAGGCTTGATAAATTCTAAGTTTGCATTAAAAAATTCTACATAATAGGCTTGCATAACATAGCTTGTTTACAATACTTCCTACATTACACTGGAATTCGGAGGCTTTCTAAGGTCGCTAATGTTGATCATTTTACAGATAATTGTTTCAACGTCCACAAAGGTTAAATGTAACTGTACTGTGATTGCTTGCTGAATTGATACTGCTTTCTGTAAACCGCTCATACCTAATATATGATTGCTTAAAACCAGCGATGCATCATCTAATGGATTTTTATTTTTATTTTTTTAATATAACCACCGTACAGTTGGCGTATTTAATATTTTAGCAAATCTGTTCTTATCTAACAATCTTACTTCGATTTTGTGACATGGAAATAATAAGTTTTAGTGTTAGTATTGCAGGACAAAACATATTCAATTTGGATTTCTAGTAGTGGTAAAAGAAATTTGAGGCTAGCTTCAATTTCAAGAATTATCCCTGGACAAAAACAGTGAAGAGATTAGAGATCTAGTGTGTGTTTGGTGGAGATTAAAATTAGATTTTTAGTAAATTGTGATAGAAGTTTTTGAAATGTGTGGTAGAAAACTGTGAGACCCATGGAATATATGGTTAATATTGATTGTTTGACTTTTACTTAGATTAAAATCTGATTTTAATCCGAAACAAACAGGACCCTAATTTCATGTTATATAACTTAAGCTTGATCACAATTGGTAGGTTACCGGGTTATAATAAGTTGTGTTTTCGTGGTTTGAAACTATGCTTGCAACTATTCCTCCATCCCCTTCTTTTTGTGTTTTCACGACCTATATTCTGCTTAAAAGTTCACTTTTATCATTTCTTACCAATTTGGTTCGAAGTTCCAACAATATCTGCATTATGAGAAGGATTATTTATCTTTCTTTCTCATATACAACAATGTGAAAAGTGTTGAACGACCTCAGCTTAAGTTAAGACTGGAAACATTTATTTACTTTGCATTTAACATGCCCCTCACGTGCATGACAACTTCATTTTTAAAAGGTCTAACTCGTGCCTGATTTTCATGAGTGAGTGGCGATGAGACTTGAACCCATGTTTTTG
The DNA here is from genome assembly GCA_903798365.1 of Fraxinus sp. 1973-6204. Taxonomy (NCBI): domain Eukaryota; kingdom Viridiplantae; phylum Streptophyta; class Magnoliopsida; order Lamiales; family Oleaceae; genus Fraxinus; species Fraxinus sp. 1973-6204. Next base: position 5,248 of record CAIGRR010328659.1, on the reverse strand, counting down.
GCTTGCTCTGGTACTGTGTTGAACAGTTTCATGTAAAAGCTTAAACTATTAGAGATGAAACACATCTCTTATTGAGATTTACTCATTCTTCTACTCATTTTCAACTACACATTCTTCAATAAAATAATATTTTTCATCACATCAATAATTTTTTCTTTTTTTTCAACCACCCATTCTCTATCAATCTACTATTTCAGAATACATTCTTCCAAAATAATGTGGCTCAAACACACCCTCTATAAAATTTCCCTTGATGTGATGGGCGATAAATCGAATTTCATTTAATGATTATTACGTTTTGATTTTGTTTTTTTATTAAGTTGTAGCTATGTCATGTATCTTTAGATCTGCAAGGACAGAGTAGAGATGGACATCTGGATAGTTGGTCTTAAGCCATTGATATCATCTCTTCTAGCTGGGCTCTCATAACTTGATGTATAGAGTGATCAGCCTCTGTTACGCAGTGTAAGTCCTGCAACCTCCCGTACCTATCACTGTGTCTGCTCTCTTTTTTACACCTGATATCTGGCGTGATAAATGTTTTTTCACTTTTGAGTGTGATAACTGAGTAATTGAATTCAGATTTTACCATGCTTCTATCATGCACATTTGTATATGTGATTATCTAGTCTTACTCTTACAGCATTAACACTTGGACACCAGTATAAAAGCTTTTTCAGTTACTTTTATTTCCTTGGATACCTGTTAGCTAAAATCTCGTTCTCATTTCTAGTTTGGATAACTACTAATACCTTGTCATGTAACTGGTATACCTGTGTGCTCCTATCAAATTTTTGTTATGATTTTATGTTGCTATGGTGGTGTTGGGATGAATATCTGCCTGCTCTGATACCATGAAATATAAATCCATCTTGCATGTGTAGAAGACTTGATGTAAATGAATTAATATGTCCTCTCTCTAGTAACCTAAGCTTTTAAATGAGGGGTTTCAACAAACCATGAATCACTTCTTGTTTGATGTGGCTAGACTGCAGACGGAAATGGAATGACCTCTACAATCTATCATGTGTTTTGCTGAAATATAATTGTGACGAAATGTAAGTAATCCACTTGTGTAAGAATTAAAAATTCTACATTTTGGTAGTTAATTTGTCTTTTGAATTGTGCTAAGCATTATTTGAATACCTCGCGGTGCTATCAAAATATTTGAATTTGGATATTATTTTGGTGATTTGTAAACATTTTCATCACGTTTAACTTGTGGATTTCTAATCATATGTTCCAGGATAACAGAAATTTGACATCCAATAGTCCAAGAGTTCTGTTATTTTGAATATTCTTCTTTCAAGAGCTATCACCCAAATGATTCTGTTGCATTCAGAAAGTTCAAATGGAGCTTTTGGCCAGACAAATATGCTGCTGAAAGTATCTGGTTCAGATGCTTTTCGGGTTAGTGTTTCTAGTGCCCCCAGTACTTCTAGTCAAGGTTCTGCACCAGATGATTCCAATTCTTTGGGGGATGTTTATATGTGGGGTGAGATTATATGTGACAATGTTGTCAAGTTTGGTTCAGTAAAGCATTCAATTTCTGAAAGCAAAAGAGCTGATGTGCTTCTTCCCAGACCACTAGAATCAAATGTTGTACTGGATGTACATCGTATTGCTTGTGGAGTTAGGCATTCTGCTGTAGTTACTAGGCAAGGTGAAATCTATAGTTGGGGTGAAGAATCTGGTGGACAGCTTGGCCATGGAGTTGGGAAAGATGTTACTAAACCTCGTCTAGTGGAATCTTTATCTTTTTGCCACGTTGATTTTGTTGCATGTGGAGAGTTTCATACATGTGCTGTTACAACATCTGGTGAACTGTATACATGGGGAGACGGGAGACATAATGCCGGGATCTTGGGTCAAGGCACTGATGTCAGTCACTGGATACCAAAGAGAATTTCGGGTCCTCTTGAGAGACTTCACGTTGCAGCTGTTACTTGTGGTCCATGGCATACTGCCTTGATATCCTCAACTGGACAGCTCTTTACATTTGGGGACGGAACTTTTGGAGTTTTGGGCCATGGAAATAGAGAAGATATTTTGTATCCGAGAGAGGTAGAGTCTCTAGCTGGGTTGAGGACAATTTCTGTTGCATGCGGAGTTTGGCACACAGCTGCTGTGGTTGAGGTCATTGTAACACAGTCTAGTACAAGTGTTTTGTCAGGTAAACTTTTCACTTGGGGTGATGGTGATAAAAACCGCCTCGGACATGGTGACAAGGAATCTCGACTGAAACCTACTCGTGTGACTGCTCTAGTCGATTACAATTTTCACAAAATTGCCTGTGGCCATAATTTGACTGTTGGCCTTACTACGTCTGGGCATGTTTTCACAATGGGAAGTACAGTTTATGGTCAACTTGGAAATCCTCGATCTGATGGAAAGTTACCTTGTTTGGTAGAAGACAAACTTGTTTCTGAATCCGTTGAAGAAATTGCTTGTGGTGCATATCATGTGGCTGTGTTAACATCCAAAAATGAGGTCTTTACGTGGGGAAACGGGGCTAATGGAAGGTTGGGACAAGGTGATATAGAAGATCGTAAAATGCCATCACTAGTAGAAGCTTTAAAGGATAGAAGCGTCAAATTTATTGCTTGTGGTTCTAATTACACGGCCGCTGTATGTCTTCAAAAACGGGTTTCTGGTGCCGATCAGTCTCAGTGTTCAGCTTGTAGACAGGCTTTTGGCTTCTCAAGAAAGAGACATAATTGCTACAATTGTGGACTAGTACACTGTCATGCTTGCAGTTCAAGAAAAGCATTACGAGCAGCATTGGCACCTAATCCCATCAAACCGTATCGTGTCTGTGATTCCTGTTTCGCTAAGCTCAGTAGCCGAAGAGATGCTGTACCACGCATTTCAGGTGAAAGTACTGACGCAATCGAAAGGGCTGATCTGCAATCGACCAAGTCTGAAACGCAGTCCAATTTTGATTTGATTAAACGTTTAGATGCAAAAGCAGCCAAGCAAGGAAAGAAAGCCAATACATTTGCATCAGGTCGTTCATCTCAACTACCTTCTTCGTCACAGTTAAGAGATGCGGTTATGTCTGCAGATGTTGATTTGATGCGATCTGTGCAAAAACCAATTCTTACACCATCTAGTGTTAGTTCCAGGTCTGTTTCACCCTTCTCCGGAAAAACCAGCCCCCACCGATTTGCAACACCAGTTCCTACAACGTCAGGACTTTCTTTCTCTGAAACAAATACTGATAGTTTGAAGAAGATGAATGAATTTCTGAGTCGAGAAGTACATAAATTGCGTGTACAGGTACGTACAGAAGTTTCTATAATTGTTTTCCTTTTACATCTTTATTTACTGAATATTTCATCTTTACTCGTTTTCTTTTCCCTGATCATGAACTTCATTTAGGTTGAGAGCCTTAGAAATAGATGTGATCAACAAGAATTGGAACTCGAGAAATCAGTGAAGAAAGCTCAGGAAGCAATAACATTGGCTGCAGAGGAATCTGCTAATTGTAAATCTGCAAAAGAAGTGATAAAGTCACTCACGGCTCAGGTTAATTCAGCTTTATTTTTATGTTTGCTCTTATGTCTTCGTCTTTCAGGAATAATTACCCCGGAAACTTTTATTTCTTGGGGAGTCTGTGCATGTGCTTCTTCCAAAAGCTCTCTGTACACAATCTCTCGAATTAAAAACGAAACTTTTCAGGGTAGTCATTCCTGTTATCAAATGATTTTTGCATATTTCCACACACGTGTATAAAGAAATTGATCCCTCTTATATTCTCTTCGTCCAGCTCAAATATATGACTGAGAGATTGCCACCAGGGGTTTATAATCCTGATTACATCAAGTTGGCTCAGCTACCACATACTACAGACTATCCTGTCTTTGATGGAGAAAGTAATTCAAGATCTGATACAATCAATGGCTCTTACATGGCCTCGCACACAGGAAGTAACTCCGTTACTGTAAACGAAATGCAGGGCCCCACTGAATTGCTTGGGGATGCTATTGGGAGAAATAAAAATGACTCTAGTGCTCAGGAACTCGGACTTTCCACCTTAAATGGAATGAATGCCGACTCAAATTTCCAACTTTCTAATGGACGTAGTGTCCAGGGTTACATGAGTAGTTTGCCCGATGGTGTTGACACTAAAGAATCCCAACCTGTCAAAGGTGGTGATAATGGCTTGAAATCTAGAGAATCGGCGGTTGCTGGTAATTCTAGTCAAATTGAAACCGAGTGGATTGAACAATACGAATCTGGTGTGTACATAACACTCATAGCGCTTCCAGATGGGACAAGAGATCTCAAACGTGTGCGTTTCAGGTAATAGGCATTGTCATTTCTAGCTCTAGTCGACATTGCTTGCTGTTTTTATACTGTTATTGAAAGATGATAACTTGCAATATTAAGGAAGGAAATTTGCAGCTGCATGCCCCCGACCTTTCATAAATAAAGTACATTGGTCCCCACTAGAAACCGTCAATTTTTCTGTAGCCATTAATTAGGACGTGATTATAACGTAAAGTGTTTCTTCTTTGAAATGTCATATGCAGCCGGAGAAGATTCAAGGAGCACCAAGCCGAGACTTGGTGGTCAGAGAACCGAGAAAGAGTATACGAGAGATACAATGTTCGTGAATCATACAGGTCATCAGCTTCTGGACAGGCTGCACGGGGCTGAAGGTGCGTGGCTTTGAAAATTTAAGTGCAAAAGGAAGTTTAAGAAAATTCATTTAAGCATTACTTCTCATTGCTTTTCTAATGAAGCAAAGCCTCCTGTTTTGGCCTTCTCCTCAATTTTTAAACCGTCTTTCAAATTTTCTTCTTATTTTATTTCTGGGACATCCACATATAGGTTTAATTTATTTATCATAACTATAATTATGGTGGAAAGTTCTTGTTCCTTGTTTTTCTTGCTAGACTCTAAAGCAGCATAACCGCTCTTCAATAATGTAGTTGGGTCGAAAATGTCTCGAAAGCAAACAACTAACTTGATAATTGGAGTCGAAGCTTCTGCTAGCTCCTTCCAGCAGCAGCAAAGTGCTCTCTCTGACCGGAGAAGTCATTCCATCTCTCAAAATGTTGGCAAATTTCGAGCTCAATAGAGCTAGTTAGGCTTTGATATGATTTCATTTGGTTTGGTTTGGTTTGGTTCTATGATTTGTAATGTAGCATGGCTTATAAAAAAAACCCTATCATTTTGCACGAGGTTGAGCAAAAATCAAGATGTTTCTTTTGTTCTTTCCAGGCTATCGGAAAATAAAGAA
>CAIGRR010328654.1:0-13681 GCA_903798365.1 Fraxinus sp. 1973-6204 | reverse complement strand
ATTTTATTCTTGTGCAAGAATCACTATAGACACTCGAAGTCAATTTGTTAGAAATAAACATGATTTGTTTGTGATAATCAAAACGAGACGTCAACCATAGGTCAACACATATCTCCATTGCTGAATACATGATCCTCAGTTTCAACCAAGGGGTTAACACAGCACTCGCATTTGGAGACCAACGGAATCTCGATGGCTTGCACTACGTGGTCTACTGGTAAGCAATTTAATTTTGCTCTCCAAGATACAAACGACAATCTTTTAGGAACTTTATTATGCCACAACCAACATTTCCATGAGCAATCCACACCCTTTTGGCGAATCAAGTCCCAGGCAGATTTAGTCGAGAATCTCTCATCCTTACTGAGCTTCCATACATATTGATCTATTTCCCTCATTCAATTTCAGTTGAATCCTTTCAATAGCGGATGCATGATGTTCTTCCACTAGCTCCCTAAGACATGTTTTGTTCCAGTTTCCATTAGTTGTTAAAAGGTCCTTTACCAGCAATTTCGATCCCACCACCTCAAGACCAGACTCGGCCAAACTGTGGTTGCCGAGCTAGTTGTCGTACCAGAAATTTGATGATCCATCACGAACACGAACGAAAGAATTTTGCAACACCATGGGTAATGCTAACACGACACCCTTCCAAAATCGAGATTGTGTAGGGGACATGTTAACCGAGGTCACGGCCTTATTTTTTATACATTTAGAACCAAAGAAATCAGCCCAAAAGGAATTCTTTACCATCAACTTCCATGCAAATTTCATAAACAAGGCTTGTTGCACTTCATTAAAGTCCCGAAAGCCCAGTCCACCCTCTTCGACTGGATGACAAATTTTTCTCCATGATACCCATTTCCTTTTCCTAGAACCATCAGTTGCATTCCAGAGGAAAGATGATAGTACACGGTTTAGATCACTGTGAACTCCTTTAGGTAAATTTAATACAGAAAGAACATGGATTGGCATACTCCCAAGGACATGTTTGATCAAGATAATTTCCCCCCCGAAGGACAGTAGGTGTCCCTTCCATCCAGCCAACTTCTTTTGAATTTTCTCCAACAACGGTTCAAACATGTGTTTCCTTAATTTACCCATATATAGCGGGACTCCCAAATAAGTACAAGGCCATGCCCCTTCTTTAAATCCTGATAAACCCAAGAGCTTTCTTTTATGGGCAAAAGTAATATGTTTAGAGAAAAAAATAGAGGATTTCATAAGATTCACCATTTGACCCGACCTCAACTCAAAACTTTTAACCAGTTCAAGTAACTGGCTAGTCGACTTTTTACTACCATTAGCGAAGATAGGTAAATCATCAGCGTAAAATAAATGACTAATCACCATTCCTCCGGAGTGGAAAGGCTGGACTTGCTTGTTGACAAAAGCTTGATTAATCATTCTTGACAATACCTTTTGTGCCACAATAAACAAATATGGCGAAAGTGGGTCCCGTTGGCGTAATCCTCTAGAAGGTTTAAAAAATCACGTGTTGTCCCATTTAGCACGATCGAGTAGCAAGGAGAGGAAATGCAGTTGAAGATAAGATTTCGCCACTGATCAGAGAAACCCAATCTTCGTAAAGCTGCAAGAAAGAATCGCCAGTTCACCCTATCATAAGCTTTGGCCATGTCAATTTTCATTAACATGTTCCCACCTCGCACTTTCTTATGGATACTGTGTACCATCTCCTGGGTTATTGATATGTTGTCAAAGATGCTCCTCCCATGGATGAATGCTGATTGTTCACGAGAAACCATCTTATCCAGTAAAGGGGCCATCCTCGCCACCATGATTTTGGCTAAAACTTTGTACACCACTGAACACAGACTAATAGGCCTGAAGCTAGCAAAACTGTTGGGAGCCTCAACCTTGGGAATCAGAACAATATTTGTTGTGCCTAAGGCTGTAGTTAATGGGTATCTCTCAAAAAAATTTGTGGCCAGTGCAAAGAGATCAACCTTAATAATATCCCACGCCTTGATGAAGAAACATGTGCTAAAACCATCCGGACCCGGGCTGCTGACCATGGAGATCGACCACAGGGCTTCCTTCACCTCATCCAAACTTGGTGGATTACAAAGGGACTGGTTTTCCTCCACTGATATTACCGGCGACAGCAGTTCCAGGTCTGTTTTCGAAAATGTGATGGGAGACACTGTCAGCAGCTCTTTAAAAAATAGGATCGCGCCCTCATGAACTTCCTCAGTTGATCTCAACACATTACTATTATCAATTACCATGTGTTCTATAACTTGGCTTTGTTTTTTATTTCTAACCGAAGCATGAAAAAATCTTGTATTCCCATCCCCCTCTTGAAGCCATTTAATACGGGACTTTTGCTTCCAAAGAATTTCCTCTCTTTCTAACCATCCTTTATATTGCTTTCGGCATTCCAATAAATGATGTTCAGTTTCCAAAGAGAAGTTCTCAATCAAAGCATTTTCCAGCTGTGTTAGTTTATCTTCGAAGAGTCCTATTTCTTGTTGCATCCGACCAAAAACCTCATAATTCCAGGCTTTTAACTTCTGTTTTAGAATATGGAGCTTAATTCCAAAATGGACCAAGGGGATCCAGTAAAATTTACCTCCCAGCTATGTTTTACCAGAGCTAGGAAATCCGGGTGAATGCACCACATACGAAGAAATCGAAATGGACGACAACCTGGCTGATTCGAGTTATCTCTACCATGTAGTACCTCGGGCAATGGTCTGTAGATGTCCGATCTAGGTAGGATAGAGAGACTGATGAATTTTTTTTTTTTGAAGTTCTGGTTAACCAACATACGGTCCAGACGAGACCATATCCGTCAAGTCCCTTGTCTCCCATTGCACCAAGATAATTTCAGCCCATCAAAAAAGATATCCAGCAAACCTGCTTCATGAATGAGATTATTAAACTCCCTAATGGTCAGGGAAGGTGAAGTCAACCCACCAAGTTTCTCCTCAAATGACAGACCGAATAATGTTGAAATCCCCTCCTACGAGCCAACCTGAATTTGTATTGTCAAGAGTTTTTAAATGATCCCACAGGTTCCTTCTATGCCTGTGACAACAACTGGCATATATGAATGAGGTAAGCACCCGCTTATTTCCTATCGAGAACCATCCTGATATAACTTGGTCCGACACACTTATCGACGAGAAAACCAGCTCATTGACCCAGAAAATCCAAATTTTACCCCCTTCAGCGACATTAGAAGTATACTGCAGAAATCTAAGCCGTTTGGCCCAACCTGCAATTTTATCCACAGAAACAAAAGGCTCCATTAATACTAAAATAGAAGGATTATATAGCTTTCTTAAATCTATTAATCTGCCTTTGGAGGACACCACGCCCCTTAAATTCCAAACTAGGATATTCATCATTAATAAGACTTTTTGGAATGAGTGGCGATTCCCAAGGTCACTTTTTTTCGGTTACTCCCCTTTCCTCTTTTCATCCGACTTGGCATAATATGATCTGTTTCATAGTTTAGGAGTTCTAATTCCAGCAATTCATCTTCATTCTCCCCTTCTGATGTTGTCTGAAACTCGACATTCTGCCCGTTAATCTGTAAACTGTCCATTTGTTGAGATATTTGGGGGAGAGGTTGTCCTCTTATCACTAAATCAGCCATATTATCCATAATGTTCGTAACAAGAATTTCCTGAATAGCATCCGCGTCACCTACCAGAATGGCCTGATCCAACTCTTTGTCATTAGAGAACTTGATTTCCTCCATGTTTTCAGAATTTTCCAGATCCAGGGCCCCATCATTGATTCCAGTGTTGTCTGTGTTATTTTCTATATTATTTGCCTCCACGTTTTCATTAATTATAGGTTAGGAATTTGCACACACCTCATCACATCTCATGGCAATTCTCCCATTCATTTCAGCAACCATAATCGTGGTGGATGGGATCACTCTATCGCGAAGTAAAATCCTCTTTCTTTTATCTTCGTTGTTGGTGCCTTTACCTCCCATCTGATCTATCCTCTCCGATGTCAGTCCAACTCGCTCTTCCTTTCTCCTCCATATCTTTCTAGGCTGTTTAATGAGATTTTCAGGATTACTTGTGCCTTCTGTCGCCTTTTCCTTTTTGCAAGTCTCATCCACATGTCCCTATGCCCTACACCAATGATAGAATAATGGCTATTTTTCATATATGATTTCTTGGTAACAGTTGGAAGGATGGTTTGGAACACCGAGCTAAAAGGAATCAACCAGGGGTTTTGAGATATCAATCTCCACGCAGACTCGAGCCCCATCAGTACGTGATGCGCATGCTATAAAATTGTCCCGCTTTAGGAAACGGCCAAAGGTACCGGTGATAATCTACAACATAGATTTGTGATAGAAGTGGGGAAGAAGGCCAGGAAGAAATACCCATACCGGAATCAGGATGGATTCAAGGTTCTCATCAAAATCTAGGGACCAAATAAATAATATGTAGGGGGAGCCTTCAATGCCAGAGGACTCACGAGAGCATGCATTGCGGAAATCTTCCTCTGTCGAGAACCGTAGGAAAATGTTACGTGGTCGTTGTATGGCACTAACTGATACGAAGTCCTTGATTCCCCAGGTGATATGATGAATAGCCGGATCTGATCCAGAGTTGGTCTCCTTTTCAAGAATTTTAACACCATAGAAAAACGAAAAGGGGCTACCGCTTGTTCCAGTTCTGTTTTGGAGAAATGAAACCATTTATATCCATCACTCTCCATCGGTTGTCTCATCTCAATCTTCACTTCCGGGATGTGTTGAGGATGAACCTGCACCATGGAGGCATAAGTCGCTGTCCTCCCCACCTCCTTGGCAAGCGGCCGGAGAGGAGGCGCCTCTGCCATGCCGTCGGGGCTGTTGAAACACCAGATGTGCGGCTACTGTTGGAAGAGGGTTTTTTGGGCTGCTAGGGTTATTTTTCACAGTTGACAACATTCATTTATATACTTGTGTGCTTTTATAATTATGTATATTCTCATTTTCTCATTCTTTTTTATTAGGTCTGGTCCGATTTTGACAACATTGATTTTATATACTTTTGTGTTTTTACAATTATGTATATTGTGTTTTTATAATTATTTATATTCTCATTTTCTCATTCTTTTTTATTTGTTCTTGGTTCTCTTTGATTTAGAAGGGATGTACTACATGAAAATTGATCAAAGAAACACTTTAAAAACAACAGTATGAATTAAAAAATTTATATTGCAATTAGTACATTAGAATACTACTCTTTCACAGTTATTTTGAAAATGTTATTATTGAAATCCCAAGAATAGCTAACCAATATGGGGGTGAATTGGTTTTCCAAGACTTTTTCGAAAAATCATTTCAAGATATGAATAAGTTTGGAGTAAATATATTAATTAAATTAAGTGTACAAATAGGAAAGCGATAAATAAGAGGGACGAGAGTGTGCAAAAGATGTAATTGAAGAGGTTCGATCCAAATCGATGATTACATCCTCCGTTATCGAGTTTTCTATCATGAGCAAGGCATTTTCACTAAATTTGATTGACTTGTGGTGTAATCCAAACCCTTATAACGCTTTCGGTGACTTGCAAATAAGGATCATCTATCCTTATATAATATTAAGCTTTTCGAGATTTCAATATGACTCACAAATTTAAAGGAGAATGAATTTACAATTTGAAACTTCTCTCTTGACAAATGATATAAACAAATTAAGTAGTAAGAAAGAAAAATGCTAAAACTTTAATGAAAAGCAATTAATGAAGTCCAAGTGTCAGGTGAGAAAAAAATTTGATGAGAAAGATGTTTTTTAAAAGTTGATTCAATCAAAAGTTTTTCAAAGTAAATGATTTGATGAAAATAAATAAGATTTAATATCAACATATTTTTTCTCAAGAATATCCCACTTAAAATGCTCTTGAAAGTGTTACGATGAATGCAAAGTGAAATGATATTTATAAAATTCAAAATACCAAAAGTTCTAAGTAACTGGGCAAGCAACATGAAGTTCGCATTTTGAACCGGACAACCAAGGTCCGTTGTGTGTCAAAATTTATAATGGTTAAGAAAAGTTGTCGTTGGAAGAACTGGATGTTCGCATGAGCCAACCGGACATCCGCATCGACAGATTTTCCTTTGACTTTTTCTTCTTGAATGTTTTGAAAAATGTAGAATTTTGAACAACATTTTTCACTTTATGTTTAATAGTAATAGTGCAACAAGTTTGAATATCAAATTGAAATACTTACCTTTTGAAGAATATCTTTTATGCAAGTGTTTTTATGAAGTAATTTTTCGTGCATACAAAATTTATTCGTTGAACTATTAATAATTCATTGCTAAAAATTGAAGCATTGTATCTTTAATATCTTTGATGTTTGACTATTGAAGTCATTTCTCTCAAATAATTTGTCTTAAATGCTTGACCTTCCATCTCGATTTTTATTGGACGTCTGATGCGAGTCTTTTGATAGTGACATTTTTTGTCCTCGATCCATCGACTTTGCAACAATAGCTTTGAAGACTTAAATTAAATTTCTAGAAATAAAATTAACTTATTTGTTATGATCAAAACACTTAAAATTAAGTCAACAATTAAAGCATAGATCAATTGCCACGTATACCTAGTTGTGGCAATAGGCTGAGCCAAGATAACTCGGCCCAATTACCTACGAGCTTGGCTTGTATTTCAAGGGCTCGAGCTTGGCCATTGAGCTCATAGCTTGTGGACCGAGTGGACCTTGGCAATGAGCTCAACTTTTTTTTCTTTTTTTGGGTGTTTTTAACCTTTTTGGGCTTCTACAATAATTTTAATTTTAAAGTTGTAGACGAATAACTTGTTACGTGTACAATTTTTTTTTTTTTTTTAGGAATATAAAGCATTTGAAAAACAAAGAATCCATTTAGGAATTTCCTCAAGTTCTTCCAAATATCATCAATGAAACATCTTGCAAATACATGATCCAAACACACTTCATTGACGTTCCATGAAATTTGAGAAAATGGATTCTTCATTATGGGAGGCTTCCTTCTATTCATACACAATCTTTGTTTACCTTAAATTGAAATATTAAATGTATAGAATATTAGAATTGATATGAGGTTTGATTTGAATAATTGAATTACATGCATATAAAATGTATGAAGTTGTAGAAGTTAATGAATAAATAATAAATTCAATTGAATTTGAAATTAGATATGAAGATTTTTTTTTTAAAACCCTAATCCTTTTATCCAGGCTAAGGACCAGGTACTTATTTTCGAATACGTGAAATTAAAATTGTACACAAACAACTAATTACGTGTGCAATTTTTTTTTTTTTTTGAAATGAAACCTCTTACTTAATCAAGTTCCATGTATCGTTGTTGACGATGACAATACATGGAACATGAGGAAGTGGATTCTTTATAAAGATGGAACCTTTTGATTCTATTAAACGTAGATTTGTAATTAGATTTGAAATGTATAAACGTAGTTATGTGAATTTTCTTCTTTCGGGGTGTGTACGTACCCATTTCATTATCCATGCAAATTGCATGGAGAATAAAACAAGTGAACCCATACCATGTAAGAAGAAAATTCGTAGAACAAAAAAAAAATCTTGACTCAATCAAGATATTTGGCAATTGGGACTTGAAAAATTGAAAGTTCTTTCTTTTTTTTTTTTTTTTTTTTTTTTTGGAAAACTCTCATCCTTTTATCCCGGCTTGTGATCAGTACTTAATTTTCGAGAAGGCGAAATTAAAATTGTACATGAACAAGTTGTTGTGTGTACATCTTTTTTTTTAAATTCAAAATATTATTAAAAAATAACAAAGTTTGATTACATGGCGAAATTAAACATCATTTATATGATTACACTCAATTTCCTCATACTTGTGTTGTATTCGAAAATATGCGTTTTGCCAATCCTTTATGCACTTCAATGCTATTTTCTTTTAATTTCACCGTATAATCAACATAGTGCTATAGTGCCTAATAAATTGTACTTGGGATCTATTACGCATGCTAAAGGAAATAATATACATACGTCTTCCCTTTATTTTCTAAACTTTAGTTCTATATAAATAATATTTCATGAAAAGTGGGATCATTTTTGTATCTTTGAAAAATTCTTACAATGACAAAAATACATTCAAAAACTTTTAAACTAGTGGTGTAGTATACCCCAGATGAGATAGTTGTGGAATCATAAAAACTTGTCAGAAAATTTTGACTTTAAAGTCGAGTTCCCAATCAGGATCAATCAAAACATAATCATCGTCATTTCTTACATGTCTAGAATTATAAATTCATTAATTAAATGTTCATATCCTTCACTTGATTTTAATAATAAATAAGTAGAGTTCCATCTATATTATACGTCAATTATAATTTTTTTGGAATCCCGACCATATTGTGCACAAAGTTCGTAAAATGCTTTTTTCATACTTGGTAATATGGTAATATACATTACTCCAGTACTAATTCTATCAATCTGTTCCTTAATATGTTCCATTCCATCTTACACAATTAAATTAAAAATGTGACACACACAATGCACATGAAACAAAAAATCACCAAAATCATGATAACGCACTCTACAAAGTTTATCTATTACAACCTTATTAATACTATCATTGTCAAACGTAAAAGAACGAATATTACTTTCACAATGATATTCCTTAATAATTTGCACGAGATTGTTAAAAATATTGTTAGCATTATGAGGAAATTCGATTATTTTAAAAGCAATAACTTTTTATGCATTAATCAAAGTAGATATATGTAGTTTGCAGTTTTTGCTATATAACCTTTTTTTTTATTTATACCTCCGTGTCAGTGTAGTTGGAAGTGTCCATTCCCACTTCTCTTTCAATTGGAGCCTCTCTTTGTATACTTTGATGAGTTCTCCGGCTAGACTCCGCTTCAGCTCGTCGGTCATAGACCGATTGCGGAGGATTCAAATGGGCTAGGAAGCCACCTTGATTTTGTACTTGCATGAGGAGTTCCTGCATGGTTTCATTTTGAGCTACAATGTTCCTTATGTTAGTAGCCATGTGAGCCACTTCAGGAGCTAGCCGTGAAGCAGTTCTACCACCCTTGTGATATCGATGATGAGGCCGTTGATGTGTGACCTTATCTCGGATGACCTCTTCTTCAGAGATCTCCCTTACTCTCCTCGAATTTACTTCTTAGTTACTAGAACTCATTTAGAGTTTCAAGTTCTCCTCCTAAATAATATAGACTTAATTTACAGCTTCTAGTCGTTCTTTCTTCAAGAACAAATCCCTTTTTCAGGGGGAATATCAACCAAATATTTCGATAATCTTTTTCTTTCGTGTGGATATTCGTGGTTATAGTAAATTTTCTACAGACAGCGCCAATCTGTTGACCCCAAAAAATGGCTTCGAAACGTGGCCAATAGAACAAGTCTCCACGTATGCTCTTCCTTGCACATGGTAACACACCATTAGTTACTTGTGGCCTTTTTCGGTGGGGGTGGGGTGGAAACAGCCGTGAGCACTTCAACGATCAAATCAATATTTTAGTCAACCAGAAAGTGATGCCCGACGGTGAAGTGGTCACCGAAACGTGTTTGAGAATGCCTGTAAATATAGTGAAAGACTTTTTAGAATTAAAAGACTAGAATGTAAATATTAGAATGGGACCCCCTTTCTTATGTGGGAGTATTTATACTAGAGAACGAAAAAGAAGAACCATTGGATGGGGGGACACGTGGCTTCGGATCACAGATAGGCCATCCTTTCATAGACCTCAATCTGTCAATCCATAAGTTGGCGGGCATAGAATGGTTTCTGACATAGCAGCTAATTTGACCGTTTATAGCCTGCCATAGGTCCCATTAATTAGACCTTAGAGAGATCTCCTCACAAAGATCTTGGTAGAGGTGTGGCGAGGCGGAATGTGAAATGCAGTGAGTATAGAGTACGGGCCTTTACATCCGCTGTGAATGGCGGATGAGCTTGGCTCTTCTTCCAAGTGAGACAGTAGCGTTTCAGTTCGGTACAGTGGAATCGATTCGTCCGATGTGAATTCAGTTCGGCTGCCACGTGGGCAATGCCAAATCCAACACGTGGCGGATGAGGTGGATGGGCGAGGTGAAAGGCCTCCAAAGTCCCATAACAGTTTGCACTAACTTGTCAATTAATCTCAGTCCTAAATTTTCCTTCTCTCTTAGTTAACCCATAGGAAGCAATGTTGTTATTATTTGTATAATTTTCGTCCAAGAAATCATCCCCTTCAATTTGATTGCTCAAATTAAAGGTAATATTTTTTTCCACCGGGTTGATTTTTGATTGAACTGTATATTCCTCCACCATTCGTTTTCTTAATTTTGATTATATGTTAAGTAGCTGGAAAATTTAATGTTTTGTTTAGTTGCCTAAAATTTTCAACATATGTAGATAGTATTTCATACTATAGATGATGAATCTCTTTCTAGTCAATTAATATGATGGCCTCCTTTTACTCTAATTTTTTGTTTATTGTCTTCACTCTTACTTGAACTTAGGGTTTATGTTTGTATTTTACTTTATGGGTTGCAGGTATCATAGGAGTGATACAGAAGATAAAATATGGCTGAAGAAGGGAGAGTGCATTCTGATTGTAGGAATGCATTGAACCAGTTTCACGAATGTAGTCTTTTGTTTGGATAGTCTTGTTGGAGGAAAGAGAGATTTACTAACTCGGTTCGGCTAAGGATTGAGAGGAAGGATAACACTAATAGGAAGAAATAAATAAAAGTAACTTATATTTCTCAACTTCAAAACATACACACTTGACTTGTTACAAAGTGGAGGGACTCTACCCCTTTATATAGGGTCTACATGAAACTTCTAGACCACACATTGTTCTAGAGACTTCTACTCCACATATTTTCATAATACTTCTAGACTACATATTTGGACTAGATATTTTCCTAGAATATTCTAGATAGAATGCACATTTATGACCACATTTTTCACTTAGATATTTATATGGATCTTTCTAGAAGATATTTCTAGAAATATTAGACTTTGTTGGGCCTTTTAATTGAATTGGGCCTATGAGCAAAATTCTTAAGCCCATATTACTTACTCCAAAATCAAGTTTACTTCCCAACAATTCCTGTATTGATTCTAGTAGTTGGAATTTTCGATCTTGTGACTCATTATCTCAAATTATGGATTTGAATGATACCATTTATGTTGACGCGACCAATTTCTACAATTATCCGAAACACTATGGTGTGTTGCGTTAATCGACTCTGGAATTTTTAATAGCCAACATTTTCTTTGTATTTTTCTTTGGGATAAGCAGGAAAGGGAAAGAACGTTGCAAGCTTGGATGCAATGTGTAGAGAAATGGTGTTATTGGTGTGAAATTCACCTTAAGACTTCAAACTTTATGCCTGGACGCATTGCACCAGAAACAAAGTTAGGTGTCGTAGATCAATGAATAGTTTTTAATTACTTAGTTCTCGGATCTCTGTTCCAAGAAGATAATTCATACACAAATGTTGGATGCATTTTATTTATTGTGAAGTAGCTAACAATTTTTCATACCCTGTGCTAGGATGCAAGTTGTTAGTGACTGTGGTGAGGCCAATGCAGTTGCCATTCTGGATCAGGAGGGAAAACATGAAAGAGATGGCAAGGAGGTGATTCTGATGGAGAGGATGGTACTGACGATGAAGACAACCCAGGAAAAAAGCTTCAAAAATCTTACAGGAAGGCAAAAGAGGTTATTTGGTGTTGAGACTGAAAATGGTAAGGGCATATCAGCATTTGAAATAAGATGTCAACTGTATGTTTCTTGTTGTGTGCAAAGCATAGATAAACATCTATTTTCAAGATTTGCACTGTTTGCAATTATTGGTTTTGCACACTTTCTTCTTCGCTCTCCAAATTTAAGTATGCATATTTTCCATTTGTATGCCAACTTTCTTGATCGGTTATATCTACATTAATCCTATAGCATTCCTTGAGGTCAAATGATTGCTCGGATTTGATGTACATAGCTTGTTCATCCTCAACCATCAAGAGCAGCTCACATTTTTCAATACCAATTAAGGCTCGACTTGTCTCTTAGAATGGTCGACCTAAAATTACTGACATATTCAGTCTTTCTCTCTATCTAATATAATAAAAATCCAATGAATTTGTCTACTTTGATGAGCACATCCTCAATTAGGCCTCCTAAATGCTTGATGGTTCTATTAGTAAGTTGGAGAGTAACTGTCGCGTGTACTCCTTCCAAACCATGCCTCTTGTATATAAAAAAATATCAAATTAACACTTGCATCTAAACTTCATAGAGCATTAAAAGTACAAAATTTAACAATAGAGCATGGAAAGTTGAAACTCCCCGGATCTTTTAATTTAGGAGGTAATTTGTAGAGCAAAATGATAGTCCAAGAATAACTAAGAGAGGAGTTGAATTGCTTTTTAAAACTTTTTTGAATAATTAATCTAAATTCAAGCGAGTAAAGAATAAATAGATTAATTCAAATAATAAGTACAAATATAAAAGCGATAAGTAAAAGGGAGAGATGATGCAAACGATATAATTGTGGAGGTTTGATGCAAATCAATGATCTACGTCCTCCGTTACCAAGTTCTCCAGCATGAGCAAGACTTTTTTCATTACGTTTATTGACTTATGGTGCAATCCAACCATTTACAACACTTCCGACGACTTAGAAACAAGGAGCACCAATCCTTATACAATGTTGAGCTTTATGGGACCTCAACACGACCCACTATTGAGCTTTAACGAGACATCAATATGACCAACACGGTGACTTACAACAAGTAGTATCGATCCTTATACAATGTTGATCTTTAAGGGACTTCAACACAACCCGCACTTTATTAAAATGATTTTACAATGGAATTCCTCTCTTAATAAATAATACAAACAAGTAAAGTACAAAGAAAGACTAAACTTCAATGAATAGTAATAAATGATAGTTCAAATGTTGATGGAAAATTTTGATGAATATGATAATCAAAACTTTGATTCAATCAATTAAAATATTTCAATAAGAAGATGAAGAAGAAATAAATGCAATGTAAGTTCAAAAAAATTTCTTAAGATATATCTCTCTTTAATGAATAATTGTGATAAATTAAGTACTAAGAGAGAAATGAGAAACTTTGATGAATGTGATAATTTTCAAGTTAGATTCAATCAATCAAAGTTTTCGATATAAAGAAGTAAAAAAGTTTATGCAAGGTAAGTACAAAAAATTTCTTCAAAAATATATTTCTCTTTTAAAATTGATATAAATAATTTAAGCACGAAGAGAAATGAAAACGTTTGATGATAGAAATAATTCGACAAGTTTGATTCAACAATCAAAGTTTTTGTTATGAAGAAATAAATGAAATGAAAGTAAAAATGTGTAAGTTCAAAGAAGATATTTAACAAATATATTTCACAAGAAAGCTCTCTTTTAGTTGTTTAATGAATGCAAATTGAAGAATTTATAACAGTCAAAACGCCAAAATTTCTGCCCAACCGGACAACCCTACTGGACGTCTGCCATTGAACCGATGACTAAACTAGCCTTGTGCGTCAGAAATCAAAACGGATCCGGACGTCTGCCTGGTCAACGGACGTCTTGTTGACTTTGACTTTTTTTTCTTTTTGTAAAATATGGACTTTTGAATAAGTAATATCAAGTTTAAATTGAAAAATAATTTTTTTTTATGCAAGTGTTTTTTTTTTTT
>CAIGRR010328652.1:0-11953 GCA_903798365.1 Fraxinus sp. 1973-6204 | reverse complement strand
TATTTTTTCCTCAAATGTACAAGGGTCAAAATGATATTAAACAAAAGTTGTGGTGTCAAATGAAAAATAGGTCCCTTTTCTTTTAGAGAAAAAATAAGCTTAAACGTGAATGAGAAGTTAGGATAAAAACTTGAATTTAGAAAAGCATGATGACTTTGACTTGACCTAGCTATCTGTTTTCGATTTTATTCTACAAGAGAACTGATCGTTCCACGTAATGTAATGATCAGTGAAATACTGTCCATGAAGATTGGTTATCTAATTCATTTAATCACAATTAACTTTAACACGAACATACATAATCAATTTATGATTTCGAAGACCGAATTTCTAATTTCTAAATAATTATCTAAGTTAAGCATGCACAATAATTTTTTAGTAAAATTCAATTATCAATTATACGCACGTCTCAACTCTTGCTCTAGGTTGAAATCAATGATTCAACATTAATAAATAGCCTCTATCGAGGTCAATCAATCAATACTCATGCATGAACTTAATTGTACGTAATTAAATTTAGAAACATATAAGCACTCGTTAATTAAGAAGATACCATATAACGACTTCATATATCATAATGATATCTCTATATATTACATGACATTATGTTGTTTATTATGATGCTTTAATTTATATCGAATCTCGCCGAAACAGCGTAAACTATAAACTCATTTTTACTAGTGATCAAGTATCGAAACAAAAGAAGAGAATAATAAACACGGAACACAACAATAAACACAAACGATCAACCTCAAATTACTTTAAAACAAAATCATTGATTGGTTCTCCCCTACAAAGTTTTTATTGAAGCTGGAAGATATGAGTCAGCTTGAGGATACGAGTCAGCTCCAACATCTGCACAATCAGCAAGAAGCAAGCCAGCAAGGACCATTGACGAGGCATCAACAGAAGAATTGTTTAGAAGAAAAGTAGTTAGATTGTTATTTTTGGTTATTGTAATTTGTACAGCTTGTTTTCTTTCTGTTTCATAGCAATAAATTAATTAGGAAATGATTCTTTCATTGTTGTATATGTTGACCTCGAAAAATGGCTCCGACACGTGGCCAACAGAAAAAGTCTTCAAGCCAACTCTCCCTTGCACACGTAGCACTGCGTAAGTCACTCGTGGCCTTTTCCGGAAAAGTGGGAGGCGGCCGCAAGCACTCCGACGGTCAAGTCAGCTTAAATTCAACCGGAAAATGGTTCATCGATGGTGGAACACTCGCCGGGAAATGGTTGATTAACAAGGTGCCAATATGTGAGGGAGAGAGTGATAACAAGTTTTCAATGTAGAGGGAGTAAAATTAGGATTCCGAAGGAATGGGATTCGAATCCTTCTTCATGCACAAGTAGGTAGTATTTATACTAAGGATGGGAAGATGAGAGCCGTTGGATGAGGAGACACGTGCCGTTAGATCCTCAGGGCTCATCCCATCCTAGACGTTAATCTGTATTTTCATAGACTGGCTGGCATTGAATGTCTTCGATTGAATTGACCGTTTGGGTCCTGCCACACGTTCCATCAGTCAGTGATTTGACTTTGGTGAGATCTTTGTTTAAGAGATCTTTGCTGGGGCGAGACGAGGCAGGAGCGGAGCTATAGAAGCGGAGTACAGGCCTTTGCATCTGCGGTGTGTTGCGAATGAGTTCGGTTTGCTCTCATGAGGTCGCTTCGGCTTATGTATTCAGTTCGTCCCACGCTCAATCACCTCGGTCGACACGTGGCAATTTGCGGATCACTTCTGATGAAACGTGGCTGGTGAGGTGGCGGGTCTGACACATGCCCGTAACAGTATATATATATAGGATCACCATTATATAATTTTTAAACGCTTGAATGAATAGAATTTCTGTCCTTCTCACAAATCATCACTATGAGAATTTTACTCTTCTAAATCTAATATGGTATCAGAGCAAGAAATGAAAGAATCTAATTCACGAAATATGAACCCTCCTACAAACGCAAGTACCAATCCAAATCACAGCCAAAATCAACAACCAATAGATGGAAGGAATTTATGTGTTCTTTCCCACGATCCAACTCATCCCAACAGTCCTTACTATATTGGCAACAATGATGGAAGTGCTGTTATGCTAGTCACCCACGTTTTGGAATCTAATAACTATTACTCGTGGGCTCATTCAATGAGAAGAGCATTAAGGATAAAAAACAAATTAGGTTTCATAGACGGTACTCTATGTGAGCCAAAAGATCCCAATGATCCACTAATGGAGCATTGGCTGAGGTGCAATGACATTGTCATAATATGGATGCAGAATGCTATGGCAATTGATATCAAGAGTAGCATCATTTATGCTGAGACGGCTCATCTCCTCTGGCTTGACCTTGAGTAGCGTTTTTCCCAGTAAAATGCTCCACGAATTTTTGAAGTGAAAGGATATTACAACATTGATGCAAAACCACGACTCTGTGAGTGTTTACTTCTCTAAACTCAAAATTCTTTTGGATATACTGCTTAACTATGAGAACATTCCCAACTGCACATGTGAGGGCTTGAAGACTGTGATTCAAAATCCACAATGGGATTTGGTTATGAAGTTCTTAATGGGGCTAAATGAGTCTTACAAGGAAATCAAAGCTCAGATTTGGCTGATTAAGCCATTTCCTGGCCTGAATGAGGTGTATTCCTTAGTCCAACAAGAAGAGAAAAGACGAGAAATATCTAGTCCAAGTCCTGTTAATTCTGATCCCAAGATTTTTCTAAGCAGGAGAAACTTTAGAGAAGGAGGAAACCAATGTTTTTCATCACAGAAAAAGGACAAATATTATTGCACCCATTGCAAGATCATAGGCCATTATCTTCAGAGATGCTTCAAGGCTATTCTCTTAAGAGATGCTATAGAACTCATATATAGCATTTTTTGCAAGCTACAGAAGAGTTGATATGTTGTAGTATGGTTAAGATCATCCAAAATCACTTAATGTAATATTTGATATCGTAGATTTATTATATATTAGAAAATGAAAAGTAATGTATTATTGAAATAAGTGTATTGTATTATGGTTAAAATCGTCCAAAAAATGATTCTCACTTGATGTAATATTTAATATATTATAGATTTACTTATTTACTAATTTCAATAACCATTCATTCGTGTCTTTAAGTAGAAAACTAATTTAGAACCCACCCTTAGTTTACTTTACTTGTTACTTACTATAGTCAACGTAGCAAGTAGCAACCATCAACAAAAATGGAAATAAATTGGTGAATTGGGATTTATTTCTTAAAATTAAATCATTCAACGGGACATATTTTATTAATAATGAAACTAAAATATAAGTTTTGAAAGGGACTCAACCTAACCACCAACAAAGATACAATTGAAGAAATCTAACATTGTCAGCGACGAAGAAACCATCGTAAAAGTTAAAGAACTACTATTCATGTGACCTAGACATGCTCTTTGTGATTATATGGCAAGTGTAATGTCTCACTGATTCACATTGCTTTCAGATCTTGTTTTCTCTTATGCTACCAATTCAATATTAGTGAAATTCAAAAGTAGTTGCCAGTTAAGAAATTGCATGGCGGAAAAAAGTATCTGATAAAAAATTGGACCATACTACATGTACAACATTGGTTGACTACATCCCGCTTGGTATCATCATATCTATCTATTTTAAAAAATTATTTTTTACATCGTATGGTAGGATTTTGACAACACATGGTTGTCAACTAATGTTGTACACTTAGATTTATTCTAAGAATTTTATAAGTTTTATTTTTATGGAACCCTTCGACATTTCGCTTTCAATTAATTATTAGACATGTTTGAGGTGGACTTTTATATAAAGTGCCTAAACAATTTTGACCAAGTAAAATTTTGAATTAATTAAGTTGAATAATCCGAAAAGAGATGCTAGATCATATCCATTGTGAGGAGATAGAGCAGCAAATGCAAAGGAGAACTTGTATTTTTAAATATTTTAATTTGTTTATGGTATTTTGTCATAAAATACAAAGTTGATTAAAAATTATATTTTAAAACTTATACGTTTTTATTATTATCGACAACTTGTATGAATGAGATGGTGCATGCAATTGAAACTGAAACAAGTACTTGGCAAAGGAAGAGAAATAGGGATAGGGTTAGTGTTGGGAAGAGAAGCACGGCTCTGCCCCTCTCTACAGTCAAGTTGTGCAGACGGGGATATAAAGATCAATAGACCCCTATTGTTTTATAAAGAAAAAAGAGAACGGAAAACTTCCGTAGAAAAAAAAAAAGACTTATTTTAAGGATCGAAGTTTGCAATAACCACAGAATTGCAAAAAATTAAAGAAAATCAGAACACAAAGGATTTTCGCCCCGAAGGGCCCAGATGTTTAGTCTTGCGACATAATCATCCATTAAGCATCTACAATGAGTTATAGTTCTAGATCCACTAAGAAAAATCAAGAATCAGTACATAATGTATGAGTTTCTTCGAGTTCTTTCTCGCCCCTTCTGCAAATCGTAATCACACAACTCTCAATCCCTTAATGATTGTACATAACAATCAAATACTCACAAAGAGTAGAGATTGAAACCTACAAAGATTGATTACAGATTTACAAGAGAAAAACCAAACCATCTCTCAAATAAAGAGAGAAAAACTAAGAGCCTAAAAGAATGGAACAATCATCCCATCAAAGAGCCAAGACCAAGTCACGTATCTATCCTACTCAACAGTCACAATCCAAGAGTTAGAATGCAGCCACGTGTAGAGCAGATTCTCAACCTTTAAAAGGCAAAAAGACGTGTTACACTTAGATCCGTTTTCACAAGTAAATTGTAACCCGAAATTGTAGTGACCCAATTGCACAAATGGCCCAACAAGCCAAGTAATAGTGAGACAGCCCAAATGCATTAAGAATTTTGATATGAGCGGGTACCGAAATCGAAGATTTAAGCACACTATATGTATACCCTAAATTTTTTTTAGAGTTGATCTACAATTATGCATGATAAAAAGAAATACTACAAATGAAGAGCACATTTTTTCAGAATTGGAAAGAATACAACAAAAAAATTCGGAGAACAAAAATGAAAATGGATATACAATTAGGAAAACGGCAAAACTGCAACAAGATCACATAGTTCCGGATTAATTTAGTTGACGGCACTACATATCCTTCTTATGATCCCACTTTGACCAGTGAGCGGTTCAATACCTCCCATTTTGATCATGGCATTTGCAAAATCAGACAAGAATGTTTGTGGATTTCTACTGTACTCGGAAACGATACTGTCGGTTGGGCCTCCACTGAATAGAACTTGATCTGATTGAAGGAGACCCTTTCTCTGCATCAAATTCTTAAAGTAATTGTTATCAAATGAATTGGGTGTCACCAAATCAAGTGGTGCCAAATTAGTGTCTCCACTGTTTGTAGGGCATTGGCGTCTACGAGTGCTCGCAAACCCAGCATCAATGTTTGTCCCATTGCTGTATATCCTTTCACGGAAGAGAAAACATTGCGATTGGCCTATTGTGTGGGATCCTGCACGTCAATAGTGGTTTTACGTTGTATGGTCAGCTGTTATTGTTACCCAACAACATCTAAGAAATGTAAGATACATTGATTTGCATGGCACAAATATCAAACTTTTAGTTACCTGATAAGGCAACCATGTCCCTAGCACTAAGTCCCTTTTTGTCAAAGGAAGAAATGAGTCCTCGGAGATCGGAATCCGGCCCTGGAAGATCAGCGTCGGCTAACGAACGACTTGTAGTTGTAGAATCCTTTCTCCCAAGTTTCACATTCCATGACGGGCCACCAACCTGTGGTTCGTAAAAAGTACAAGTTTAGATATTCATGCACTAGTTGCCCCATCATGTTCAAGTCAAATTTGTATTTCACTAAAGACATGACACGTACAAAATTATAATAAATGAGTGACAGAATTCGCTCGAAAAAAAAAACGATATGTGTCTACTTACAGCTGCGGAGGCATCCCGGGCTGCTACCGTGAGTATATCTGCGCAGGAAACAACTCCTGGACATATTTTCTCAACCTCCCTCTTGGCAGCCTCGATCACTTCATAACCTCTAGCAGAATTATTGTTTGGAATTGCAGTCTTCTCAGTTTGTATAGAAGGGGTTTCGTCAAGTAAGATCGACCCATCACAACCCTGAACAAAGCAATCATGAAAATGGAGGCGAATGAGAGACGCAGCCATCCGGCGCTCTTGGGATACTGCTTGCCGGATGGATGTGCGGATTGTAGAGAGTGCATTTGGACATGTATTGCTATAAAATGTAGTAGAAAGTTGAGCTTCACATGTTGTGTTGGAAAGCAAGAGGATGATTGAAATAGCAGCAATAATATTGGGAAAGAAATTTACAGAATCCATTAAAATATAGAAAATGAGATGCTTAAAATATAGAATATTGAAATTTACAGCAATAATATGATTGAGAAGAAGGTGTTTGGGGATTGAATTTATAGGGCAGAAAAGCTTTGAGTATGATTTGGTCACTATTGGCTGCTAGAACACGTTGCCGAGATATTTGAAGAAGCCTCACTCTCTACTCTGTCTTCGCAATGGACCTTTTCCCTGTATGATTATTCTACCCACTGGGCTTACATTTAAAATCTTGGATGGTCAAACTCACAAATGCTTTAGGAATTCTATAAATGTTTTCCTAAATACAGGTAATAATGAAAGCAAAAATTAGTAACACTTCCAATTAAGTTGAGTAAATTACTATTTATGCATAAACTAGTTATTGATTTGTTTACAAATCATCATTTTTTGTACTCACACTCGGGTCTTCTTAGGCTAAGTTTGTGGCTATTTTTATACGGTTATGCTATGTGTACCTAACATTTTACATAATATTTGACAGAATTGACAAGTGGCGATTTATGTAAAAGATTAGATACAAATATATTAGTTCATTTTTACATCAGTTCTACAAAAACCTGTTTTGACACTTCAATATATACACCTCAAAAGAACGTGTTTTTAGTAAATCTTGACAAAAATTGGAGGAATATGCGGTTGATTTATGACACTTCAATATATACACCTCAAAAGAACGTGTTTTTAGTAAATATTAAAAAAAATTGGAGGAATATGCGGTTGAAAAGTTGTGAATGTTATAAAATGTGTGATTGATGTTAATTGTTGACTTTAACTTAGATTTTAATCCAATTTATAGCTGAACCAAATAGAGACTATATGTTTATCGTAGGTACATTATTACTTCAAGATTCCACCAAAGACACGCATCGTATGCTAACAAGGGCGAGAAGTGCTCGACATCCAACATGAACAAAGTTCATGAAACGAGACCCCACTGTACGAAAAATACGAAATAGCGAGCGCAACAACCTTCTCCGAGATCATCAGCAAATGGAAATCTCATGCGGATAGGGAGGTTAATTTAAAAAGGTGGAGTCCTCCGGCATCTCTGAATTTTTTTTTTTTTGTTTTTGGTTGGGCGAAGTTGTGTGCAACATTCCATAAAGAATCTTGGGAAATGAAGAAGTAGATGACGAAGAAGACATGGATGAAGCGGAGCAAGAGAAAACTCAACACCCGTTTGAAATTTATGTCTGAGGTGTTTGGGTGTCCTTTAGCCCGGAAATCATCTGGCACAATTATGGAGTGGAAGAAGGCTCAAAATTATCGAATATTAAAAATTGGTCATGACATCGTGAAACGAGGATTTGAATGCCCTATTTGCCGCAAGTAAGGCTGTAAATGGATCTGACATTGATTTGATATGTCCATATCTGATTCGATTCGATCCGATAGGAATAATTATCTGATTCGATTAGATAAGAATAATTATCTGATTCAATCCGATCCGATAATCTAACAGATGTTTCATTATTAAGTCCATATCCAATTTGTTATGTTATCGGATTTCCAATCCGATAATCCGATTCGAAATTGAAGAAATTACGAAGATAAAATTTTTATATTAGTCAAATCCTAAGTCCTAAAATTAAAAGGTCTAGATAGTTTTTTCCCCAATTATTGGTCCACCTATTTATAGATTGCAAATCCGTGATATTCTAGTGAGTATTCGACGTGGGAAGTTAGAAGTTGGGAACAATAAAAGCAACTCCAACCGTTGGCCCATTTGGTTGTTTAATATATAAAATAAATAAATTATTATTTTTATCTTATTTTAATTAATAAAAAATAAAAAAACTCTCCAAATATCTCAATTAACAATATTATACTATTATCTAATATTTTATATTATTTGAAAATTATGTGTAAAGTATAATAAAAGTATCAAATAAAAAAAATTGTGTAATAAATTATGAGAAATTATATAAAATATATTATATTATTATAACAAATTGGATCGAATTGACATATATCCATATTTGCTTCATTTAGNAATTTGATTATTTTTTATTCTAAATTTATTTATTTTCTCATTTATTTATTTTAGTGATAAATAATATGCCATAAAAATATTTTACCGACTCAATTATTTATAACAAATCGGATCGGATTGTTATCGGATCGGATTGACCTATATCCATATTTGATCCATTTAGTTAACGGATTATCGGATTTGGATCTTGATTGAGTTATCAGACTGAAACTCTAAATCAATCTTCCATTAACTTCATCGGATTCAGATCAAAATCCAATCTACCCAAGCAACCACAGCTAAGCTTGATGCAGTTGTAGTCGAACGTTTTTGTATGAGAGTTTAATGTTTTAGTTAATTATTTGTAGCGCATATGGATCAATTTTTAACACGACTTTCAAGGCTTTGTTGAAATTATATAAAGATCAAATCTAGGTCAAGTAAAACACTACAAAATAGAGATTAAAAGAGAACATGAGTTCTTCATTATATACGGAGTGTTTCATGATGGAGGAGAAGATGAAAATTTAAGATTTTCAAGAAATTCGGCATTGATATGTTTAACCATCTTTTCTTCTAGAATATCTAGGTTATGAATTCATTCAAATTCTTGTCTCCAATCATGCCCAGCTAAACCTTTTGTGGCTATAACTAACTATTAAATCTTGTGTTTTGAATTAATTTGAAGTTGCTTGTTTTTGTTGAATTCGTTTCTTTCCGATTTATATTGAGTATTATTCTCTTTTTCTGTTTTGATGCTTGATCACCATTAGAATGTTTTTGCGATTTATATTATTTTTAGAAACTCAATGTAAATTAGTAGACGGTACTAAAAAAACATAAGGTCCTATCAATATGCGTACTTGGTGATCTTTGTGAATTAATGAATGCTTTTACTTTGGTAATTTAACTATAGATAATTAAATTCATGTATGAATATTGTATTGCTTGACCTCGCGAGGGGCTATTGATTAATATCAGACATTGATTTTCGACCTAGAGCAAGAATTGTGATAAACTGCTAATTGATAATTGAATCATATATCACTACGGTGGATTCCCAATCATAGCTAGTCCTTTATATAGTTGAATTTTACTCTAAAAATCTTGTACATGATCAACTTGGTTAATTTATTTGGTAATTGGAAAATGGAACTTCAAAATTGTAAATTGGTTGTCAGTGTTCTCTAACAGAGTTAATTGTGGCTAAAGTTATGTTGCTTGTTAATGATCCATTCTCTTGCACGATAGAATCGACAACAAACTGGCTTGGAGCTGGAGCAATTGAGTCGAGACTCGAAAGACCTAACAATTCTTTGAAGATATAGACGGCGCATTTCATGTATACTATTAAACAAAGATCTCCAATCAACCAAAATCCCGGCTCAGTCTCAACCAATCAATCAACACAATATACAACCAATCCCAAACCAATCTCCCCCAACACCGGTTGCTTTATGAGTTACCCACAAAGGGCAAGGTGTGGACTTTAATATAGACTCAAAGATCAGCGACAAATGCTAAGGGAAGGAGAAGAAACAAGATACTGAAGCAGGGAAGCACACGGCCAAGAAGAGAAGAACAGAGGCGTCGTTTTTCTTCTCAAACACAAGGGACTTATTAATTTCACACACCAACTAAAATAGTGATGGGGCAGTATATATAAGGTACCGAGTGTGTGCTTTAGGTTAATAGGTAATAGGGCCAACATAAACAATAAGCAGGGTATCAAAATCGAAGATTTGTGATAAGTGCATTTTTTTCACTTATTCGGGCCAAAGCTTTTGTTTCATTTTAGTATTGAATTTTACT
This sequence comes from Fraxinus sp. 1973-6204, assembly GCA_903798365.1. Lineage (NCBI taxonomy): Eukaryota > Viridiplantae > Streptophyta > Magnoliopsida > Lamiales > Oleaceae > Fraxinus > Fraxinus sp. 1973-6204. The sequence continues at coordinate 1,799 of CAIGRR010328652.1, read as the reverse complement.
TAATATGGGTTAATTTTATCTTATTTCATTTTTAGAGTTATTTATAAGTCATTGGAAAAGAAAGAAGGATCAATCGACCAATGGATGAAAGTTTGGGGACTAATATACATTTGAGTAAAAGTTGAAGTACTAAAATTGAAGTAATTTAATGTGGAAGACCAAGATGAAAGACAAAATAAAGAAAAAAAATGCTAAATGGAATCTTTTTGAAGTTTTTATAATTGGGCANGACTAATATACATTTGAGTAAAAGTTGAAGTACTAAAATTGAAGTAATTTAATGTGGAAGACCAAGATGAAAGACAAAATAAAGAAAAAAAATGCTAAATGGAATCTTTTTGAAGTTTTTATAATTGGGCAGCCGCCCAGTTATATAGGTCGGGCGGCCGTGCAGCCCTAAACTTTAATTATAAGGGCTGTCTGGTATGCTGGGTGGTCGCCTCGTTTCCTATTGAGTATTCGCCCAAGCCAAATTGGGAAAAGAAAAATTACGTTTCCTTCAGAATTCAATTCCAACAAGGAAACTTTCGTTTGAGCCATGATATACATGATTTTTGGAGATTTTTTGGGACTCTTTAGAGGGATATAAATATCAACTCTCAAAAAAATAATTAGGGGGTAGAGAATTAACTGCAAAAGGAGGAAAAGAACACATCAAGATCAAATGCTAGAAATTCAAGATTGAATTCAAGAATTTTCGGGTGATGAACAACCTTTATATATTTTACTTTCTTCTTCACAATATGTTAGGCTAGATTTCTTTGTATTAAGAGAACGATGAACCTTATAATATGAGCTTTTAATAGTTAGTTTCACATATTGATATTGAAAACACATTTTGGATTTTGAATGATTTACATGTTTATCTTTCCTCTACAATTATTGTGCACGATAATTATATGACTTTGATGATTTATTTTATGCGTTGGAAAGAATGAAAATAAGTTCGACATAGTATAAATCATCATAGGATCCAATATGGATATAAATATATTGCTATGATTTATGTGAATCTTTAAATATTTATAAAAATCCATGCACTCTTGTATGCTCACACTTGTCATAGAAATATAGTCGGGGTCATACATGAGAGTAGGTTTAACATTGCTCGAAAGAGATTGTTAAATAAAATAGGAACATTGATTCGTCAAAAACTCAATCGTGCTCTGAAAGTGTACAACTAAGGTTAAAAATGATTATTGTATGAAAATTCGGAATCCTAGTGCATTTGTCACTTATTAAACACATCAATTTGCATTTAGTTTAGATAATTTACTCATAATTGTTTTGTCACAAACAAACACACCATATTATTCATATTTCGATTAAGGTCGCGATAATTAAAATTGAACAAAATCAATCTCTTTGGGTCGATACTTGAACTCAAATCCACTTTTTGACTGATTAATGAACCGTACACTTGCAGTGGTTTTAATTCGAAAGATATTTTTGTGAATAGTTTGAGCAAACTATATGTATACCGTAAATAAAGTATTAGTTGATCTACAATTATGCATGATAAAAAGAAAGAAATACTACAAATGAAGAGCACATTTATTCAGAATTGGAAAGAATACAATAAAAAAATTCGGAGAACAAAAATGAAAATGGATATACAATTAGGAAAACGGCAAAACTGCAACAAGATCACATAGTTACGGATTAATTTAATTGATGGCACTACATATCCTTCTTATGATCCCACTTTGACCAGTGAGCGGTTCAATATCTCCCATTTTGATCATGGCATTTGCAAAATCAGACAAGAATGTTTTTGGATTTCTACTGTACTCGGAAAC
>CAIGRR010328598.1:0-11133 GCA_903798365.1 Fraxinus sp. 1973-6204 | reverse complement strand
GTCCAATAGGGGATAGAGATATACCTCTATGCTTTGCGTAAATCTTTAAGTGATCATAAAAATACATGCATTCTTGTGAATTTACATTCGTCATAGAGATATAGTCGGGTGGTTTACATGAATAGGTCCAACAATTCTCGACAGAGATTGTTAGATAGGTTAAGATTGATTCTTCAAATTATCAAACATGTTGTCGATATTGTAGAACTAGATTCAAAAGCGAACATTGCATGGGGATTCATGATCATAGTACTCATTTGTTCTTCATAAGAAACATTCAATTTGCATTCGAATGTTTAATTGCATTTAGTGGGTACAATTTAGTTAAACTGCATACATAACTTTACCTTAGTCACAAACCTTTACAATCATCTCAAATTCCATATATTCGGTTAAGGTTTTGGTAATTGAATTCAAATTAGTTCAATCTTTGTGGGACGATATCCGGAACTCTACAATTTCACTTTATTACTTGTTAACGAACCATACACTTACGGTGATTTTAAAATGAACAAATATTTTTGTAAACAGTGGCACATTTTAAAGATTTTTAAACCCTTATGCAAACATTTTAAATAAAAAATATTGTCCACCCTAACCAATCATAATATTATTCACCTACTACTATTCATTACAATTTTATATCTAATTATTAAACGATCAAATATGGTGCATTGAATGCAACTAAAGAAATTAAAGCAATGATGAAATAGAGATGAAGATCTAAAAGGAATGATCAAAGTAAAATAAAATGTGAAATAAAATGAATTTCGATGATTAAAATGAAACTTTGATATAACATAGATGACCAAAGAATTAAAAATATTTTTATTAATCTTTAAATATAAGTTACTTATTATTTATCCTTTAACAGATAGATAAAAACTGCAGCAAATTATAGAAACGATCCCAAATATTTGTAAAAATACAATTCACATTAATCCACATTTATACAATCCCTAATCCTATTCATGTTAGGTTACATTTCGCACACCACACCAAATTAAGATGTATAGATAATTTTGTATAAAGTTATAATAGATATTGTTAGATAGATGTATTATGGTAGATTAAGACAATACTAACTATGAATTTTTCATTCAAAAGAATGTCGTTTACCATATCTTCATTTTCAAATTAAATACTGTTGACCTATGATTCAACATAGCGCCCCTTGTTTTGATTATAACAAATAATACACATATATTTCTAACATATCTAGTTTCTTGAATTTTTATGTATAAATCTTCCTAAACACTCAAAAGCTCAAATCGTCATCCGTTAAAGAACAAGCAATCAAAAGAGACTCGAAGAGAACAAGAATCTTGAAAATTAGAATTTAGAAGTTGTTTATCGAAACTTCAATTTATATGTAAAGGCACTGACTAATTGATTTTAGCAAATGCATAAAGCTCAAACAATTTTTCATTATTTATAACTTGCATAAGAAATGTTTTGACATGAAAATAAGTTTTGAAAATTGAATATTTTGATGAAGAAAGTTTTTCCCAGAACTTACACATTTCGGTCGACCGAAATGTGTAACCTGTCGACCGGTTTGGTCGATCGAAATATGGACCGATCGACCGGTTTGTTCGATCGAAGTGTCAGTCGAAACTCCAACGGTTTGAGTTTTACAACGGCTATATTCACACTCTGGTCGACCGAAATTGCTCAACCGAAAATGAATTTTCAATCATTTGGTCTATCAATAGCCATCTTTTTTGCATTCAATTTCAACAACCTACAGGAGCAATTAAGAGAGTTTATTTATTGAAAATTATTGAGCTTACTTGATTACATATTCTATTTTATTTATTACAAAGAGTCTCTTTAAAACTAGTTTCACCTATTTCATCAAGGATTCTACTTAGCAAGAAAATTTCTCAATCTCACCTACTTTCAATCTTTTATAAAAGTTTTCTTTGACAACACTTATATTGAAGTGTAAATCTCTCTTCATACTTAACTTGTATTATTTGTTAAGAGCGATCATAGGTTGAAAACTTTGATATAAAGATACAAATTATTTCATTATTCATTATCCATCATTTATCAAAGTTTACTACATAAACTCTCAAGCTTTACTATTTGCTATCTATTGAAGTGTTATCCTAACTCTCTAAATACTTGATTTGATTATATCATTTGTTAAGGAAGTTTTTTCAATTGTAAAATTATTACTTGGTGGTTTCGAGAGCCCTTTGAAAACTCAATTGTTGTTAAAGATAAGTGCTCCTTGTTGTAAGTCACTTAAGGTTCGGTACTCCTTGTTTGGAAGTTACCATTATAGTGCATTTGACCTTACTCATGACAGAGAGCTTGGTAACGGGGACGTAGAACACATTGTGTATCGAATCCCATTAAATTCGCTTGTTATCTTGATTACACTTTATTTTAAATTGCTACTTATATTGTGTCATATCCATACTTGACTTAATAAAAAAATTCTTTGACAACACTTATATTGAAGTGTAAATCTCTCTTCATACTTAACTTGTATTATTTGTTAAGAGAGATCCTAAGTTGAAAACTTTGATATAAAGATACAAACTATTTCATTATTTATCATTCATCAAAGTTTACTACATAAACACTCAAGCTTTACTATTTTCTATCTATTGAAATGTTATCCTAACTCTCTAAATACTTGATTCGATTATATCATTTGTTAAGGGAGTTTTTTCAATTGTAAAATTATTACTTGGTGGTTTCGAGAGCCCTTTGAAAACTCGATTGTTGTTAAAGATAAGTGCTCCTTGTTGTAAGTCACCTAAAGATAAGTGCTACTTGTTGTAAGTCACTTAAGGTTCGGTACTCCTTGTTTGTAAGTTACCATTATAGTGCATTTGACCTTACTTGTGACAGAGAGCTTGGTAACGGGGACGTAGAACACATTGTGTATCGAATCCCATTAAATTCGCTTGTTATCTTGATTACACTTTATTTTAAATTGCTACTTATATTGTGTCATATCCATACTTGACTTAAGTTATCGAATTTGCATATTTATTTCTCATATTACACTTTGCATTTATATCTTGTGGATTAAATTAATTTGAGACTAATTGTCGAAAAAATTTCAAAAATCAATTCACTCCCTCTTGATTAGTTATTCTTGGGGTTATCAAATACACCTCTAACTTTCTTATTATGTTCTATGATTTTTAGTGTAAATGACTATCTTTTTGAGTAAAAGATTAAATATTATTATTTACTTTAATTCACCTTAATACAACTATTAATCATTTTTTGTAAATTAGGTGGATAATTATTGATGATTCTTTAGTCCTATTAATATACTTAGATAAGTTTTATCTGCTCTAGAAGAGTCTATTTTATTCTGATTGTAACTCTCATTTTAAACTCTATAAATATGAGTCCATAGTTATAATAATATTACACACTTTTTATTCTTTCTTTTGCTCCTACTTTTATAACACGTTATGAATAAGATCTTTCGAACAAACTTCTCGTTACGAAAAAAAATACTCAAATGACAAATATCATAAAATTTGAGTTTGTTGCACTGGACCTATCAGGCAAAATTATTTTCTATGAATTCTCGATGTTGAAGTTCACTAAATCTCAAAGGTTATGGGAGACACAATAAAATAAAGAAACAAAAATCCATGTTAAATCGTACAAAAGCACTTACATTCCTTCTTCATCATCTCCATGATGAATTGAAAATTGAATACCTCACTTTATAGGATCCATAGGTTCTCTGAAAAAACTTGACCGAAAGATTTGATCAGCAGATGATGTAATCCTTCGAAAAACCTGCTATGAATGGATGTACCTCCGTTTGCAAGACTTTAAAACTATTAGTGAGTATGATTATAAATTGTTTAAGATGAGTTCAAAATTGACCTTACGTGGAAAAAAATTAACTGATAAAATATATTGATTTTTTTACACTTTTCATGCCTTGAATATACTCCTACAACAGCGATATCGTGAGCATGATTTTAAAAAGTACCCAAAATCATATCTTACATGTTGTAGTTGAACAAAATAGAACTAACAATAAAAAATCATTGGTAACGTCCAACTGGTTATGTACAATTGTCTGAAACAAATGGTACTGCATTATATGAATCAAATACAATTTCAAGACATGGACATAGACGTGGATTTGGGAGTGAACATGGAAGAAATCATGAACGCAATTATCAACAAAATTATCAGTAACAAGACAACAATTTTAAAAGAAAAAATGAAAAAATGCAAACGTAAACAACGTATCCAAAAAGGCACATGAAGAAAATTGCTTAAGACATGGAATGAAAGGGCATTGGTCAATATCTATCGTACAACAAAGTATTGATTTTGATAGTCCAATTGATGTGACTACTTGGATATCTATAATTCTTTGCTGATCCATATTACAATATTAACTATTTGATTGAAGATAATGTGATGAAAGATATAAATTAGTTTGCTCTCAATATTTTACTATTTTCCTTTGTTTTAGAAGTTTATTTTGAGATATATTTTTATTTTCCTTAAAATTTGAGACATAATATATAGTGTTTATTTCATAGTTGATTAAAATACTGAATTATTTTTAACTATTTTTATCATACATTCAATTTTTTAAATTTTTTATTTAGTCATATTTATAGATTCACAATGAATTGTCACACTATCTATTTAGGTGATCGTGCAATTACAAATACTATTTTTCAAGATAAAAGTATTTTTTGAATTTAAAATTAGCAAAAAATAATGTTAATATTATATCAAGTGTATATATCGTTAAATGCTCTAGCAGAGTGAGTATTATTTTATTAAATAATACAAAATTATATATTGACAATATATTTTATTCTAGCAAATCCCGAAGAAACTTGTTTAATTTTAATGATATCCACCACAATGTATATCACATCGAGACAATACAAGGAAATAATTTTGAATATCTTTACATAATTTCTTTTACACTTGGCTAAAAGTAGATAAAAGAAAAACTCTCGGCACTCCCATATAGCATGTATTATGCATTTTTAAAAATGATTGAATCATACATTATCAAGAACTCGAAGTTTGTGCCTTTGTCCGCGTTCTCGAATGCACTTATCTCTTCCAAGAGTATTTACCGCATGTCAGGCCATGTTAGCTCATCCAGATGTGTCTGGAGTCGCAAGGTGTGACATTTGGTTCACGAATCGAAAACTTATCTCCCCAGCAAGCTCCTCAATTTGACTCGGTTCGTCACGCTTTGGCCATCGCCATGGGGATTGTTGAGGGCCCATGAAGACGACTCTCTTTCACTAGGAAGACGTGGGACTCATTTTTCGAGCATCTGGTGATCAAAGATTCCTGATTCACTCCAAACGTGGAAAATATTCATAGGAGCTAGACCCCTATGAGAAATCAGAGTCATTTTTTATGAATTAGTACATTTCTACGGCATTGATAGAGAGAAAGTAGTTCCGAGGGGCTTCCCAATTGACTGCTCCGGGGGTATGATCCTCATTAATAAATGAATGTTTAGAATCCATGTTATGGAAAGAGACATTCTTTTTGCTAATTCAAACTGAACTACCTGGACCCAATGAAAAAAATGAGATCACTTCTTGTTGACTCGTTGAAAATAATTCTAATTTAGTTCATGGCTTATTAGAATTCATGCATTATCGACTTGGACATCCAAGAGCAATAATGATGTGCTCAATAATAAACAACTCAAATGGACATCTCTTAAAGAATCAGAAGATTCTTTTATCTATTGATTATCCACATCCTATTTGTTTGTAAGGCAAGTTAGTCATCTTCAACTTCAAATGTTAAAGTTGGATCTCCAACGTTTTTGGAAAAAATCATGAAGATATATGTGGGTCAATACACTCATCATGTAAACCATTTCGTTATTTTGTTGTTTTAATTGATTCTTCTACTAGATTGTCATGTGTTTGCCTACTTTCCTCTAAGAATGTATCTCTTTTTGCTAGACTACTTGCCCAAAACTCCCAACTTTCATTTGGGGTTATGTCATATTACATTATGCATCATTGTTTCGTATAAGGTCAACTACTTATTATCAATACTCATATTTACAACTTGCATTTGGTCACGAACCTAATATTTCTCATATATGAGTTTCCAATTGTGCTATCCAAGTTTCAGTTTCACCCCCAAAACGTAATAAAATGGGCCCCTAACAAATACTTGAAATTTATGTTGATTTTGATTCACTTTGAATCTTTAACTAATGATTTGTTTACTATGCATTTTGCAAATTGTAATTTTGATGAAATGATTTTTTTCAACTTATGAAATGATTTTTTTCAACTTTAGAAAGGGCAAAACTACATACTGGAATACAAGATAAAATTTCTTGAAATGAACAACTCTATTTCACTTTAATCCACACAACAATCAATGTGAAAAAGATATTGAAAAAATCATTCACTTACAAAGATTTGCAAATCAATTACTTGATATATTTGTTAACACAAAAAATGTGACAAAGTCAAATGTACTAGCATAAAATGCTCTAGGAAAAAAAATTGATTTCTCTACTGGATAATCTGATGTAGCAAATGAATCTCAGATACACCAGAAGCATAGTCGATTAGTTGTGCTAAAGACTCTTTACCTCGAAAGAGAAAAGTATAAGAGAAAAAAAAAACTAACTAAACACTTCAGATGAAAGTATACTAGAAAAAAATTGATTAATCAAATATTGAAAAAATGGTTCCCGCGGAATCACAAATGTCCGAAAATAATGAGATTTCAATAAATTATTTTTTATTTCATAAATTATAAATGTTGTTGTTATAGACAATATTTTCAAATTTGACTTGACTCTTGAAATTATACAAAATGAGGATCCCGAACCACTGTTAAAAATTGTCAACGTAGAAACAATCGACGAAAATGGAAAGAAGCCATACAGATAGAGTTGAATCCTTTAGAGAAAAAGAAAAGTGTTTCAACATGTAGTTCAAATGCCTAAAAATATAATCCTTCTAGGGTACAAATGAGTTTTTGTAAGGAAGAGAGATGAAAACTATGAAATTATAAGATACAAAGTCCAACTCATAGCACAAGGTTTCTCATAGAAGATCTAGAATCGAATATAAGTAAATATATTTCCCCTGTAGTGGATACCATCACTTTTAAATTTTTAATTAGTTTGACCGTGTCACAAATGTTTGATATGCACCTTATGAATACAGTAAATGTCTATCTATAAGGTTCACTTGATAGTGACGTATGCATACAAATTGTTGAAGAACATAAAGTACCAAGAGTAAATGATACATACCTTAGAACATGTTCTCAACACTAGCGAATATTTGTTGAATGAGCGTTATAAAAATGATGATATCTGCCCATATATTTTTATAAAGAAAACAAATATTGAATTTNAAGAGTAAATGATACATACCTTAGAACATGTTCTCAACGCTAGCGAATATTTGTTGAATGAGCGTTATAAAAATGACGATATCTTCCCATATATTTTTATAAAGAAAACAAATATTAAATATGCAATTGTGGCAATTTATGTTGGTGAGTTAAATCTTATCGAAACTCTAAAAGAGCTCAATAAAACCACTGATTATTTGGAAAATGAATTTAAAATGAAAGATTTGAGAAAAATTAAATTTTGACTTGTGTTGTATTATGTTGCATACTTAAACATTGTCAATAATGATTATTTGTTCATTAATTTTTATATACAGAACAAATCTTAAAATATTTTTACATGGATAAAGCATCATCCATGGTTGTTCGATCACTTAATATGAAAAATGATAAATTTGTCCACTTGAAAATGGAGAAAAATTTCTTAGTCCTTAAATATCATATCTTGGTGCAGTTGGAGTATTAACATATCTTACAAATTGTACTAACTCAACATAACAATCCTAAAATCTCTTTACAAAATATATAACTCTACACCAACTCAAATAAATTAGAATGGTGTTAAATACATTTTTATTGTCTAAAAGGTACTATTGATTTGAAATTATTTTATTCTAAAAAATAGGAAATTTTTTTTAGTTAGATGTGCATATGCAAGTTATCTCTCATATTCACATGAAGCTAAATCATAAATAGTATATAACATTTTTAAATCATTTTTAATTATTGCAATTCATAAATCAAGTCAAGAATGTATATAGTTGATAAACACGACTCATCATATATATATGCATCATGTGTATTAACTTTAACAAAAGTTAGTCCAACAATATTATATGGAGATAATATAGCTTGTATTGTACAAATCAAATGAAGCTATATCAAAGGGGACGTGACGAATCATATTTCTTCAAAAAAAAAATCTATGCATATGAGTTTTAAAAGAATGACGACACCGATATTCAACAAATTTGCTCAAGTTTTAATGTTGCTGATTTATTCACAAAAGTACTGTAGACACTATATTCAATAAATTGGTATACGAGATTGAAATGTGTCAACCCAAAGATTTTCGATGATTAATATCAAGGGAGTAGCTATACTATTTTTTCTTAGTCTAGGTTTGTCTTGATTTTTCTGGCAAGATTGTAATAAAGCATCATTTTCTTTATACTTCAAATTTTTAGCAATTAACGGTATTACTTTTCCCTTTGTTTGAATTTTTTTACTGAGTTTTTATCGAACAAGATTTTTGACGAGACATTTACTATGCAAATATTCATCAAATGGGAGTGTTGTAAAATTATAGGATAATTATTAATAATTTTTTAGTTTTACTTAAAATAAATCTAATCTATAAATATGAGTCCATTGTTGTAATTAAATTACACACTTAAGCCCTTGTTTGAGTCCTTTTTTTATGTTAAAATGAGTTTTGTAATAGTAATTTTTTGGAGAATGTGTGGTTAAAAATTTAAAAAAAAATTGAATTTACGTGCAAATTATTTAATTGATAGAATGTGTGGTTGAAAATACGTTGTTGAATAGTGGGGCTCAAACAGGGGCCTAGTAATCACTTTCTCAATTCTTGTTGTATTATTCTTTCTTTTGATTTTAGGGTCCGTTTGATTGCAATGGTGGAAGATGGGTGGAAAGAAAATGAATTTCAGGGAAAGTAATTGCCTAAAAATTGTTTTGCAAAAAATTATTAATTTAGTGTGTTTGATTGATATAATTTTCTACCTGAAAAAATTTTAAATTTTGTGTTCGTTTGGTTTTATTTTATATGAAAATTATCCATTAAAGTGATAATTTTTTCTACCATTGGGTCTAGAATTTGTTTAAATTATAAAAAATTTTAAAAAAGTATATAAAATAAAAAATAAAAAAAATTATCATATCGAATAACATTNAAAATTATCCATTAAAGTGATAATTTTTTCCACAATTGGTTATAAAATTTGTTTCCATTGCCAAAAAGTAAAAAAAAAAAAAACGAAAATTTTTTTCCTAAAAAAATCATTTTTTCATAAAAGTTTAGTGTTGGTTTGACTTTGTTTTACATGAAAATTGTCCATTAAAATAATTTTTTTTACAATTGGTTATAAAATTTGTTCCAATTGAAAAAAAATACTGGAATTCCATTTTCCCACCAAAATGGTGGGAAAACTAATTCCACAATTCTTATGAAAAGGTGCACGTGTGGAGTGAAGTGAGAAAATAATTTTCATGGCAAAAAATGTCTATCAAACAAGCCAAAACATGGAAAATGGAAAACCATGGCTATCAAACACATCCTTAGTTTCATACTAAAATTTTTCAAAGACTTAATTTGGTTTGACAAACGTAGTCTTATACATTGAGCCATGTTTGATACTCATTAAAAAGTGTTATTCGAAGAAAATGAATTTTGAAATAATGATTTTTAGAGAATGTTTGGTTAAAAAATAGTTCCTGTTTCACAGCAATTAAAATGGTCGCTTTTGGGAAAAATGAGTTTTTTTAATAGAGATTATTTGATAAATGTGTGGTTAAAATGTAAAAGAATATTTTGCAAATGTAAAATTGAAAATGAGTTTTAAGAAAAAAAAAAAAAAAGTTTTATTTCAGCGGCAGTCAAATAGGGACATAGGAGTAAATTTTGAATTTTCGTGAGTTTTAGAGAGAAAAAAAAAGGATAATTATATTACCACGACACATTTTAATTACTACACCACATTATAATCACACCACAATTCAAAAATATATTTAATAATTACACCACAATAAATTTACAATTATACTCCTAATTCAATAAAAACAAAAAATGAAAAAACATAATAAAATATTGTGGTGTACTTATCATCTTCTTCCCTTTCCTCAAATCTGATAGAAGAGGTTAAAGTGACGACTGACGACGCCACCACCATTCGCCTTGATTTAACCACCGCTATTTCTTGGCCTTCTCTCTTTTACGTATACATATATGAACAACGAATTAGCAGTACCAATCTAACCCTTTTTTGTATCAATGGCGATTAAGGTGTCTAAGGGCGAGAAGAAAATTGCATACGACCAGAAGCTGTGCCAGCTTCTTGATGAGTACACACAGGTTCTGGTTGCGGCGGCCGACAATGTGGGTTCCAACCAGCATTCTAAGAATGCATTAAAACTTTAATAATTTAATATTAATCCTATAGTATATGTAAGAAAAATGTGCATTTGTTGGATTTTGAAATTCAAAGAATCTGTTCTAATGGATCAGATTGAGACATGTCAGTATGCTGAGCACTTTCTTTCACTTCTTTTTTTTATAAGAGGTTAAAGTGACGGCGCCACCACCATTCGCCTTGATTTAGCCGCCGCTATTTCTTGGCCTTCTCTCTTTTACGTATACATATATGAACACAGAATTAGCAGTACCAACCTAACCCTTTTTTGTATCAATGGCGATTAAGGTGTCTAAGGGCGAGAAGAAAATTGCATACGACCAGAAGCTGTGCCAGCTTCTTGATGAGTACACACAGGTTCTGGTGGCGGCGGCCGACAATGTGGGTTCCAACCAGCATTCTAAGAATGCAATAAAACTTTAATAATTTAATATTAATCCTATGGTATATGTAAGAAAAATGTGCATTTGTTGGATTTTGAAATTCAAAGAACCTGTTCTAATGGATCAGATTGAGACATTCAGTATGCTGAGCACTTTCTTTCACTTCTTTTTTTTCGCATTTCTGTTTCCTTTTATGTTTAAAGAGTGGAAAGACATGTAGA
>CAIGRR010328580.1:0-19646 GCA_903798365.1 Fraxinus sp. 1973-6204 | reverse complement strand
AGAAAATCAATGACAATGCATACAAGATGGATATTCCTAGTGAGTATAATGTTTCGACTACTTTTAAATGTATTTGATCTCTCTCTCTTTGATGCAGGTACAGATTTGACGACGAATCCTTTTGAAGAGGGAGGGGATGATGTGAGCACGGAGTCGAGCACGTCAAACTCAATCCTGGGAAAGGATCGGTTGATTATCGAATGAGGTACGATGACACAGTCAAGAGCAAAGAGGGTGAATTAGGTGATAAGATTGCTGGCTCAAGCTATGGTGGACGAAATGCTGATCATGACAAGCAAAAGAACAAGTGTCATGTTGGGCTTGGGAGGAGAAACCAGATGGATCAACATGATTCAAGCAACAGACGAGGAAACATAGTTCATTCTGGTCGTGATTTTTTCCAAATTTCGCGTAATCTTCTATTTAAATTAAAACTTTACTTTGCAATATCTTTTGATATTTTTTTTTTTTTTGGCTTAATTCCATTTTTAACTAGGTTTTATATGGTCCCTATAAATAGGTTATTGAGAGGCAAAATTTTCTTTCAAATTTTTGTTCATCATTGGAAAATCACAAACTTATCAAGGTTCTTCTTATGGCGTTCAAATCAATCGGGTGAGATTCTCTAATGCTCAATCAAAATGGTCAACATATCATTTGCGTATTGTTGGTTATCTTGATTCGTTATTTCGAATCATATCCACAACTTTGATTAATTTGGCTTTCTTGGGTTCGTTTTCAATCTAATCGTAAGTTTTGTAGTTCTTCACTACGTGGGTACACATCAAATGTAGACAAAGCTATTTCTAGAAGCATTGTAGCAATTCGAGTTAGCTTTCAAACTCATTTTGAATCACCTCAATTGAACATCGGGAGAAAATGTTAGGATAAAAATACTGACGACTACTCAACTGCTACTCGTCTGTCGCTGGCTTGGAACTCAAATGACGGGACGATGTTCAAAAGTCTGTTTTGCTTCAAGCACTTGGTTTTTAATCTTTTTTCACCCCCAAACACTATATATATATCCAATGAACGTCCAAAAGTGTGTTGAATCATATTTATTCCATAAAGATCAATTCTTTAATGATCCAAAACATTCATTGATTCCAAGATTCAACAACCACATATTATTTGATCTATCCAAAATATATTTTATTGATCAAACCGTATTGTATCATTTAAAACCACACTTCAAAAAAACATGAGATATTTTGATCAAACACCAAACCATGTTTAATCCATCGGAGATAAATCGATAATAAGGATTAGGAGCTGAAGCACAAATTCAGGAAGACTAAGTTGAGATGCCAGGAGTCAGGATCTGGCATCAGTAGCACGCAGTCCAGGGTGGCTAAGTTATAAACCAGGAGTCGGGATTTGTTTTGAAGGAGCACACTTCAAGTAGGATCAAGGGAGACTATGAATTGAGGTCAGAAGTTCTATGGTGTAGATAAGTCTGGATTGTACTATAAGTTTGTTTTGATTTATAGTAGATTACTACTGGTAAAGTGAATGAAATTTTTACCCAGTTGGGATTTCTCCGTGATCATCTTTGGTATTCGTTAGTACTTTAGTTATTGATTGTGGTATTCAAACTTGGGACAAAATGACTTGTTTGACTAACCATTTAGAAACAACTAAAAAGTAACTTATTGCTTTTATCGTGTAATTCTGCACGTGGATCTAAATAAATTTGGTAACCTAAAACTTTCAAGCTCAATCCAAAGATCACACACCTCATTGCCATCATCTCTCCAGTCAGCTTAGCTCGACAAGACATGGCTCCGAGTTCAGTTCGATTTGGGTGCTTTTGTGAGTCATTGTCTTACATATATCTTTTCAGACAATTTATTTACATTTTTTGGGCCAAATTTTAATTAATCAAATTATTTAGTGCTTAATGAAATTATTTTTAAATATCTTTTAAACTTCAACCATTGACCATATTATCAAATTTTTTATGGATTAACCAACACATGTTTGTGAGCATTTGTGAACGTCTTTGACAGACTGTTTTCTTGTAATACATGTATATAATAGACGTAATGAGTATCTATTAACTGATTAACAAAAATAGGAAACACAACCGCTCTTAAAAAGCTCAAAGACAACTGTCATAATTGCAACAATATAGAACATCGGTCCAAGGATGTTCAAAAGTCAAAGAATGTCCTGGAAAAAAAATAAAAAAATATGACAATCCTTCTAATAAGGTACAAGGCATAAATCTTTTTTTCGATTGTTTCTGAATGTAATTTAGTAGGGAACACTAAGGAATGGCAGGTTGATACTGGGACTACTCATCACATATGTGCAAACCACTACATGTTCACTATCTACAAGGAGATGGTTTATGATACACAATCTATATTTCAAACTCTCCAGCTTCCAAAGTTGAAGGACATGGAAACACTACGCTAAAATGATAAGTGGGAAGGAGCATACAATTAATGATGTTCCTCATGTGCTCGAGATTCGTAAGAATTTACCATCCGATTGCAGTAATGGATTTAAGTCAGTCCTTGCATCAAAAAAATTGTCCTTACTAAGAAACAATATGTTTGTAGGAAAGAACTACCTTAATTGGGGACTCTTTAAAATGAATTTAATGACTATTGCACCTGTAGTTATGAATTACATCTACCACTTTGTTTTAGTCATTTATTATTTGTCATGAAACAATACGACATATCAATTTTAATACTTTGCATACACTAATCAAATTAGATTTATTATCAAAGTTCATTTAGAACCTAATCATAAATATGATATATCTATGAAAGCCGAAATGACTCAATAACCCTTTCAATCTGTTGAAAAAAGTACCAAACCCCTAAATTTAATTCACACTAATATATGTGATTTAAAGTTTGTTCAAATTAGAGGCGATAAAAAGTACTTTGTCACTTTCATCGATAATTGCACTCAATATTGATTTGCGTATTTACTCAAAAAGTAAAGACGAGGGAATTGAAGTGTTCAAATGCTATTAGTTAGAGGTTGAACATTAACCTAGCAAAAAGATTAAGGCGATAAAAAGTGATATAGAGACGGTGAATATGATTCTTGTTTGGTTAATTCAATTCAAAACATGGAATTATTCGTCAAACAACCATGCCTTGTTCTCCTAATTATAATGGTATTGTTTAATGCAAGAATTGAAAATAAAGGAAATGATGAATGCTACATTCATAAGTTCGAGATTACCGCAGAACTTTTAGGGGAAGCTTTGCTCTTCATCAATTATATTCTCAACAAATTGCCACATCGAAAATGCGCAAGATACCTTACGAATTATGGAAACCATAAGCCTAAAATAAAACACTTAAAGGTATGGAGTGTTTGGCTAAGATAGGGGTCCTAAACCTAAAAAGGTTAGGATAAGACCTAAAACCCATTGATTGTTTATCATTAGTTATGCCGATTATAGTCGTTTGTACAAATTTATTGTACATAAATCTGAAATTTACGATGTGCATATTAATATGTGGGTAAGAAGGGACCGCTTCTATGAGAATTATGTGATGATGAATTCTCTAAAAATCATCATAAACTATGAGTTGTCCAAGGCATAAATGGAAACAAATGTGAGACTTTATTGTGTTCGAAGGAAACTATGTGACTTCTATTCAGGTTCATGCAACAGATGACTGTTCAAAGCATCTTACAACTGATTGACCAAGTAAATTTGTAAATTGTCTCTAACTATTTATCCCGATATACTTTCTCTAAATTTTTACTTGAAATTCAATTATGTTGTTGTATTACTTTGGAAAATTCGATATATTTCATTAATTTGGGGTATTGTTGAAAATGGTTCTAGTTAAGCTAGTTTGAGATTAATTTTATGTGATACCCAACTTGGACCAAGCATATTCGTATGCTACTCCGTGAGATAATAAAATTGATATATTTATTTGTAAAAAACCATTAAGAATTGGATGAAATATTCACTACAACAAAATTGTGATTTAGCGAGTATGTTTTTCAACAGTGTTAAAGTGATTTAGCGCGACACACTTCGAAGTTTGTTGCTAAAATTGTGGTGAACAATATATGTATAAAAAATATAAGGCGGCATAAAAATTTGTGAAATGTGAGAAGTCACAACAAATAATAATGATTATCACCAAAAACAAATAATAATGATTATCACCAAAAACAAGAGGAAAGCAAGGCGCCAAAATATGTTTTTGGTAGGAAACTTATAACGACAAACTTTTATTCCTTGCAACAGAGTGTTTGTGATGTAATAGTCTACGATTTGTGACAAGGAATATTTGTTACTAAAAATTCTATAGATAGGGGAAAAAATTGCTACAACAAAAATTATTGTTTGCAACGGACAAAAATGTTNTTGTGATGTAATAGTCTACGATTTGTGACAAGGAATATTTGTTACTAAAAATTCTATAGATAGGGGAAAAAATTGCTACAACAAAAATTATTGTTTGCAACGGACAAAAATGTTGCCATATGTCTTTAACAATGTTCACCCATATGTTGCGGGCTTTGATGTTGCCATATTGTTTTTGAATTTTTCTCTGTGTTTGTTACAGATCAATGGATCACTTACGAGGAAGGCAATAAGAGAACTGATGGCTAGAGGTTTGATCAGAATGGTGTCTGCTCACTCCAGCAAGCAGATATACACTAGGGCTACTAACACCTAGATGTCTTGCCTATTTACTGAGAGGGTTCATATGGATTTTTCTCTTTGAATCATTTTCTTTTTTCTCTTGAGCATTTAAAAGATATTCGGCATGATATGGATACTGCCTTTTTTTTTTCTTTCTATATCTGTTTGGTCTTTTAGATGGTTGCTAAGTTTCTGGTAGCTAGCTGTTGCTTTTCCATTTTAAAGTATGGTATGTTCTAGATGTGCGAATACAATATCATTAGTATCATGTGATTGTTGAGATTTGTCGAGGTACAACTGAGGACTTAATATGTGGATAGATGATGATGAGGTGATTTTTACCGGCATTGTTATTATGTTTTGGGTATGCAAAATGGTATATATGGGGTATGGGTTTGCTTCAAAGGTAGTAATACTAAAGTGTGAAGGCTATATATTGAGTCCTTCATTTTCTCTATTGAGAACCAGCCTTCTTTAGTTCATTTTCAAATCATCATTTGGAAAGAAATTTTCTCTGTTCTTTCAGATGTTTGTGAAATTGTTAATTTGCTTATCTTTATTTCATTTTCATTGATTTTGTGATTTAAGTTGCATCAAAGTGCACAAGGTGCCAATTTTGGTATTTGATTTTGATTTTGATTTTATGTATAATATATTAAATATCACATCAGGTGAGAATCATTTTTTGTACGATTTTAACCCTAAAATAATTCAGTTGTTTCAATAATACCTTACTTTTATTTTTTCAATATGTAATAAATACTACAAAATTATTGTCATGTATGAATTTTGTGTTATTAATTCTCAAGTAATAAACACTCAGATTAATGTAGACTCAGTGGATCTTGATTTACATGAATCTAGAGTTATTATATTCATGTATCAAGGAATTTTAATGGATATTTAAATTCATGTATTAACAATTAATTTTTATGTACCAAATCTAGTATAAAAGATTACTCATTTGTAGTATTTCATCATCACAAAAAATTTGAATCATAGAAGTTGAGTTTTGAGAATTTCTACCCGAATTTTATTTTTTTTAGTTTGTTTGAAACTCATCAAATTCTCACAATAAATTGGTATTAAATATTACATTTACAATACTTATAAAGTATTTTAAAATAACGTGCAATGCACGTTCAACTCTGACTACTTTTACAAAAGGACTAGGAAGCTTTACTGAATATAAAAGTTATTTTGTTGTAGATAGCGATGTTGTTACAAAAAGTTCCTTTTTTCTTAAACTTGATTTTTCTTTGAGATTTTGCTGCCCCTATATTGTGCTTTATAAGTGTATAATTTGTTGCGGAGTTCCAGATAGCTATGTGACACGAGCAGGAGCTCAATTCTATATCCTGTATTGTGTATTCTCATGGAAAGAAAAGAAAATATGTTTGACAAGTATATTCTCAATGTCTTTTTAATAGTTTTTCCAAATTAGTTAGCTTGATATCTTGTATACCCACAATAGAGACTACATAATCAAGTTGAAGAACATGTAAATGAAGAATGAAGAGGTATATTAGCCCGCTATTCCAGAACTCTTTATAAAATGGCTTTAGTACCTCAACCTTGAATGAGTTCCCTTCACTATATACTACTTGTTAGATGTATCTTCTTTTCTTTTACATGAGCTAAATTCTAAATACCCTCCCCTCAGAGATGGAAGAACCAAATTGTTCGAGAAAAATGGTTCAACAAACTGCTATCGGAATCTTTAGAGGCAGTACCGATCAAATTTTTGGTGGTAACTGAATCATACACCCTTCTGTATTCTTAGGCTGTGTCTATACAACTAAAAATGGATTTGAAGTATGCTTGCTAAAGTTTCATTTAAATGCATGTTGATAGCTGACATTGTTGTGTTAATTATGCCTAGAATCTCTGATACCAGTTGTTAAGGATTCAAGGATCAAGTATTGCTCGATACCACTTAATATGAAATCAATCACTGGATTGAAATGTTGAAATTATATGGCACAATAATGAAGCATTTGATCACAAGTAAAAGAATAAAAGAAGACGAGAAAATATGGTTGAAGAATTATGAGATTTTATTGCACGAGAAATAATGAAGATGGAGAAATATTACAATGATCCTAAAAGCTAGTAATTACTTTTCTCAATATAAAATTGTACAGTAGAGCCTAATATTAATAGGGAATGTGTAGGAGACATCCAACCCATCCTAGTAAAGTTGTTGATGAAGTAGGATACCAAAAATATGGGTCCAAAATGAAAAAGGAGAGAAAACACAAAAATCTGGAACATAGAGCCTCCAGGTGACCCAACAACGTGGCCGATGCCTGAGGCAAAAAACCAAACAGAGATGCCCCATGCCCGACGCTGCAGTGTCGGGCATTCTGCCCTTCCTTCCTTTTTTCTCTTCAAGTTGTTTTCTTCATCTCAAAATCACTTTCCAAGCCAAATTCCTAGTAGGGGCTTCCAAATAGAATTTCAACTTGAATAACACTTCAAAAGCATTTCAAACTGAATTTCTCTTAACGTGCACTTCAATTAGAATTCTTTAATTACTTCAACAAGGAATTCGGGTCACATCCAAATTCTAACAATTTCCACATTGATACGAATTCCACTGCAACAAACAAATCTCCAAAATTTTCTACTCTTGGAGAAGAAATCCGTCTGCAAGGAATGAACTGACTCTTCAACAATAACCAAAACTGATTTCTCCAACCAAACACAAAATACTCCAACTCTTCCAATGAAACCAAAGCTCTACTCTACAGAATTATGGGTATGTTTGACACTTATTTTGGAGAAAAATTTGATTTGAAATAGTGATTGATTGAAGAATGTGTGGTTAAAAAGTAAGGAAAATTTTTGGGTTTATGTGTAATATTATTTTATTGATAGAATATGTGGTTGAAATGAAGAAAGAGAAAAAAAATGAGAAAAAATGGATGTCAAACAAGGGCTATATTAGATTCCCAAAAAATAATAATGATTTTAAAACTCACCAAACTGGACTATAATGCACCCAAAGCAGAATCAAACCTAAATATTTTTAAAGAATACCCTTTGCTAGATTGTACACCTACTACGTTGAAAATATGCTCAACAAAATCAGCATCAACATACCTTTATCCACTAGGTCCGTCCTTAGTAATAGAATATAATCGCACTACATGTGATGGTGGTAAAGCAGCATTATCCTTATATCCTGAACTCTACTGAGCTATATTCTTTAAATTCGACCATTTACGAGCTCCTAAATGTATTATACCAAATTGAATGTCCAACCACGGTACTGAACCTGTGTTGATTAACTCTTCTAGATTATGCATGACCCTACAAGATATATAACTGAAACCTTTTATGTCCCTTCAATACAATCTAGGCACCCTTACAAACCTTCAAAGCTCCACCTCCACTAAAGAACTAATAACCCTTTGAATAAGGATAGACAACAAGATGAGATTCTTCTTCAAATTCGGAACATGTCGAACTTGATCAAGTGTTCTAATTATCTCATCCAGTAGCTTCAATCTGACCGTACCAATTTCGGCAAATCAACAAGGTGTGTTATTTTTTATAATCATGACACCTTTGGAAATAGTTTCATATGTAGTAACAAGTCCTTATTAGGACATATATGAAACACATGCCGAATCAAAAACCCAATCCTCCTTTGGTTTAAATTCGATGTTAGAAATAGCCAAGAGATTTCTCTCACTTACAATGTTCTTTGTGGGGGTATGCTTAACCTAAGTCTGATTGTTTCCCATATCAATTTATAGCCAAACTTTCTTTATTCTGCAACTTGTAGCAATCTTGTTCATGTGCCCCTTCTTCTTGTAGAAGTTACAAATCTGATTAATGAATTTAAACTTCGATCTGCCCCTTCCAAAACCACCATGAGTAACAAGGCCTTCTCCATTTCTAACCTCAGACACCAGATACATCATCTTCCCTTTTGAAAACAAAGCATCATACACATCCTTTATAGTGAGAGTATCACGACTATACAAGATCGTCTCTCTAAATGAAGAAAGTGAAACAAACAACGAACACAATAAGATTAATGTCAAATCTTCTTCATCATACTTTACTTCTAAAGTTTCCAAATCACCGACTATCTCCTTAAATACATCCATGTGATCTTTCAATGATCCTCCTTCTGCCATTTGATGAGAGTGTAAACGCTACTTGAGATACAACTTGCTTGTCAGACTTTAGTCATTCATTATTGCTTTAACTTCAACCATAAAGCAATTGATGTACCTTCGTTCAAAATGTCCTAAAGAATGATATTCAATAGATGAAGATGAATGTGAGAAATTGCCTTCTTATCCTTCTGTAATTTCTCCTCCACAGTCAAAGTTGAGGGCATATTGTCAATCCCCAGTAACACATCATCCAAATCCTGCTGTGGGAGTATTCTACGCATCTTAATCTGACATAGCAAAAATCAAGTGCTCCAATCCAAAAGAAGAATGTCATACTTCATAGAAGTCATCACAAACAAAAACCTCGAACAAATCAAACTTTGTGCTCTTGTGGAACTGCTGAACATGGGCTTTGATACCACTTATTATGTTAATTATGCACAGAATTTCTGAAACCAATTGTTGGGAATTCAAGGATCACGTATTACTCGATACCACTTGATATGAAACAAACCACCGGATTGAGATGCTAAAATTATATAGCACAATAATGAAGTATTTGATCACAAGCAAAAGAATAATATAAGACAATAAAATATGGTAGATGAATTAAGAGATTTTATTGAATCACAAATAATGAAGATAGAGAAATATTACAATAATACAAAAACTAGTAATTACTTTTCTCACTATAACATTGTATAGAAGAACCTAATATTTATAGGGAATATGTAGGGGACGTCCAAACCCTCATAGTAGAGGTGTTGATGAAGTTGGATACCAAAATATAGAGTCCGAAACGAAAGATAAAAAAAACATAAAAATTCAAAAACAAACAAGTGGGGCCAAGGCAAAACACCAAACAGGGGCGCCGGCGTAGCGACGCCTCATGCCCAGAGCTACGGCACCGGGCGTTCTGCCCTTCTTTTCTTTTTTTCTCTTCAAGTTGTTTTCTTCATCTCAAAGTTCTTTTTCAAGTCAAACTCCCAATAGGGCTTCCAAATAGAATTTCATCTTGAATAAGACTCCAAAAGCATTCCAACCAAGATGTACTACTAAATGGTAATATCAATAACCGTATTGAGGTAAGTAGTTTATTTTTCTGATTGTATGGTTTCCATTTTTTCTTTCATTTAAAAATCTCCTGGCTATATAGTTTATGTGATGAACTATACATTTTCAAACATTTTGACTCTGTGTGATTCTTAGAAATTATGTGCCTACATTGTTTCCAAGTGAAATTTTTAATTGAGTGACCTTCGTGATTTGTCTTATTTGTGATTGTACATGGCACGGTGCTGGTACATTTTATGTATGCAATAGAACTAGAGGTCCTTTTGAGACCTTGAGGTTCCCTTCTGAGCTAGCTCATGGATCCAACAATGGTCTTGACATTGCTCTTAGGCTCTTGCAGCCTATCAGGGAGCAATTCCCTATCCTTTCTCATATTGACTTCTATTAGGTAGTTTACTGATTTAGAATGTTTATATGATGGAACTTATTTGGTTTGTTTTATCAAATATCGATTTCAAAGAAATTGAATTATTTTCATCTTCATCTTGCGCATGGCGTTGTTGAAGTTATTGGAGGACCTGAAATTCTATTCCACCCTCGAAGGCCGTTATGATTTTTTGTTTAACTCAAGTGATGCATTTAACAATTTTATGTTAATAACCTGCATGTGTGAATTGTGATGTGCATATTTTTTGAGTTATGATGTAGTCTATTCATTATCAAGAAGCCGTGTTTCAAAATATGCAATATATAGCTTGTACTTATAGAGAGTAGGGCACAATTTATCTCTTTTCAAATTTAAATGACAACTAATTTTTTTTGCATTTGAACTTTGCTTTAAATTTGTATTCAGACAACTTGAAGGAAATGAACCTGAATGTTTTGCATCATCTACCTTGTTAATACGAGCTATTTGATATATTTTTCTTCTAGCTAATATTTCACTACTTTTTATATGTTCGTTTTCGACTAAAGTTATGGAGTTTTTCCTTACAAGAATTCTCATTTAACCAAATAATAGATTGATGGAGAGTTGAAAGTATATCTTGAAGTCAAGAAGATTATTTGGTTGTCTCGTGAATTATTTGTTCTATTCATTTTTGTTTTAAGGTTTCGTGAACCACACTAAGTAGTATGAACATGAAATTACTAAAATACAATTTATTTGTTTTTGTTTTTGTTTTGGTATTGAAGGTAACTAAAGTCTGTAAATAATAATTTGGTCCATATCTATTTGGTTGACACTAATACGAGTTTTTGTATATTTTGAAAATCATTTAGATTTTAATAATTGTACATTGAAGCATTCTTTTTTATAAAGTCATTAGTTGTTTTTAATAAAATAGGTTACATCAAGTCTTTGTGTCACAAAATAAATTTAACTACAAGTATAGCTTGTCATATAAATAAATATCCATTGTCACAAAATAATTTACGTAATAATTTTATATATTGTAAAATAATATACACGACAAACTATTTACATTGTGAAATTTAATTGCAAACATCACTTGTTACATAATAAATTGTACTACTAATGTTGAATATCTTAAAATATATTATGCAACATATCAAATGCTTTGTAAATCATATTTCGCGACAAACATGATTTGTTGTTAAAGATAATCACTACGAGCAAGTGTTGTTTCATAATAGAATAGGTAACAAAAGTTATTCCTTTAAAATAATATCCGCAACAAATATTTCTATTGCAAAAATTTATTGGAATAATCATTGCAACAAACTAACTTGCCGTGCTTCTAATTTTTCGAAACAAAATGCAATGCGACGACATTTTGGCGATAGTTATTTTGTTTCTATTTCGTATTTTCTGCGTCAAAACAAATAGTGTTGCGAGTTTATTAATGCAATGAATGAGCGAGGGTTGTCGCGGAATAAATTCTGTGACTCATATAGTGCGAAAGTTCTCCCAACAAACATCTTCTTGTTGCTACTTTTTATTTATTTTTGCGACAAAATTTCAATTTTTGCTACAAATTTTTTATGTCGCGAAATCGGTTATTTTTTTGTAGTAATTTGATTTCAAACCTGAAACATGTGGGAATTTGATTGAAATTGCAAAACTTTTGTTCACATAGGAAACCTTAGGAAATATTGTTTGGTTTATAAGGTTAAAGTTTGACAATTGGATTTCGGCTCCGAGGCGTACCACTAGTCCTTAGAAGGTGAAAGATGTAGATCCTATTCGGTTTGGTCCAAAGTCCATGTGCACCGTTGGATTTTGTTCGTCCGACCAGCTTGACACGACATGTACACGTGTACAGGTTCATTATGGGTTACTTCGAGTTAGGTGTGGTTACTTATAATTCTACATATATCTTTTTTGACAAAATCTAATTAAATTTTCTAGGCCAGCTATAATAAATCAAATTCTTGTTACTTAATGAAGTAATATCTAACGGTGTATAAAATTCCAAATGTTGGTTGTTTCTACAAAACTTTTTTGTAATAACTGATGTCTTTTTGTGTAACGGCACAAACATGTCTGTGACTATTTGTGAATGTTTGTGGCCGACATCTATTACCCAATTTTCATTTAAAAAATTTCTGTACATTGAATTTCACTTCTATCTAAATTCCAATATTGTTCTTCGAGTACAAAAACACTATTTTCAATTTGTTGGAACTGTTACTGAATCTTGTAATGCTTTCATAAGATCCTAAATTCGTTTTATTTTGGGAGACATTTTTTTACTGCCTTAAGAACTATAGAAGGAAGTAAATTTGTCTTAATAACAAATCAAGAAGTCGGTAGGCTCCAATTAACTTTTTGATCATGTTGCTCTATGTAAGCCTGCCCCAGTAAATTACAAGAGTGACTATCTATTGTTAGATATTTATAAAATGAATATAATATGTGAAACAAATAATTAATTCAAGTGAAGTGCTCAGTTGGTGAAAAGTATGGAATTCGTGTGGGAGGTCGAGGGTTCGAGTCACTCCTCATGCATTATATTGATTCGTGTGGAATTCTTGATTCTAATAATAATTATTTTTTTTTAATCATTTTCGAAATTATTTAGCAAGTCAACTAACTAGTAAAATATGACCCTTTTTAAGTGTCCAGTATTAACAACCAATTACCACTAGCCATAAAAATTGCAACTAATATTGGATCCTGGTGGAGGTAGTTACATCAGTTTTCTGCCTATATAAACACACATTGGGCATTAGAAAAACATTACAAAAACGAAATTGCATCTTCCTATTCAGTAAAATATTATACTCATTTTATATATTTTTTTTTTTGGAGTATATTTGTGAGTTCTGAAAACCATTTGTGATTGATGTACAATTGGTTTATTTGATCGTTGTATTCTAGAGGTGATTGTCCACAGAAGTCGTAATAGCTATCGACGGATAATTTTGCTTTAGGACATCGTGCTGTCACGAGACTCGATCAGTATATTTTACTGTATTGCTATTAGTAATATTTCTAACATTTATAGATTGTTTGAAGGAAAAGAAATAACCAAATCAACAACTTCATGTCGATAATCACATTATGAATTTGAATCCAACCGCACGGATCATGTATTTATTAGAAAGAAAAAGAAAAGCCAAATACAAAATGGAAATTGTAACAAAATAAATTCTCGTCCTCAGATGTATTAATCACATCAAATAAGCTTTGGTATTATTTTACTTCATAAGTTCCTAATTATCTAGAATTTCTTGTGGTAGTATTCATCTAGTGAAAATTCAATCTGGATGCTGGAAGCTGTACAATTTGGAGAATTTTGCTAGCAAAAAAGCTCCAACGCTTCTGTCAGAAACTGTAATCTTTTCTTATTCATGGCCTTTGAATGGAACGCGAAAGAATGCATAGATTATGCAAGAGAAATAGATGGTCAATACTGGCGTGCTAAAATAATGAATTTTAAGCTGCAGTATAACAATATGAAAATGACGTTATCCTCTCCACCACACCTATAAATTCCCTCTTCAGGTTCTGTTTTCTACACAGCTCTCAATTTATATTCACTTCGTTTGAGTCTTTCTTGGTTATATTATTCACGAAAAAACATGGGTATCTTCAAGTTTTTCCATGAAATCAAAGCCAATGCTTCTCACAAAAGGATGTTCAAGGCTGTGATGATTGATAACGCCGATGTTTTGCCGAAAGCCTCCCCATTCATCAAGAGCATAGAGACAGTTCAAGGTGATGGTGGAGTTGGAAGCATCAAGAAGACAAATTTCAGTGATGGTTAGTCAACAATCAATCCTATCCAATATTTTCAAAATAGCATACGAAACACTGATAAATTTCCTTACGTACAAATCATTAAAAAAAATACATCTTAGGGTAATAATATACTGCATTGGACAGACAAGATAACATATGTGTTGATCATGTACAATGTTTGTAATCTAGCATACTAAATGTGTCATCGGGTTTTTCTTTTTTCATAATCTAATGAGCATCGGTGTTATCCTACAGGAGCTCAACACAAGTACATGAAGAATAGGATTGACCATCTGGACCCTGAAAACTGCGTGGGCAAGTTGACTTTATTTGAGGGAGACGTACTTGGAGACAAGATTGAATCTATCAGCTACGAGGTAAAATTCGAGGACTCGAAGGATGAAGGATGTGTTGTCAAGATCACCACTGAGTATCATACAAAGGGTGATGTTGTACTAAAAGAAGAGGATATTAATGCAAGCAAGGAACAATCTTTTGGACTCTACAAGGCTTATGCAGATTACCTGAATGCCAATCCTCATGTTTGTGCCTAAATGTTTTCCCTTAACGTTGTCAAACATAATGAAAACACGTTTGCTTCCCAATTTCTGTATTTCAGCATAAATGGCGTTTTTGCCTTAATAAAGAATTTTGTTCTATTTTTCTATTAATGTTTTTTTTTTTAACCACTATATGTTGCATATTTATTAATAGCGAAGATAAAATATTAGTATATACTCAGGAGGAAGCTCAACCTGACCTTCCAGCTGAAGTTGAAAAAATAATTAATTTTTTTCATCTAGAAACAAGTACATTGTTACTCTATCATACTTCTCATCATCTTTCGACGAGTGGTCATTCAGGCTCCTCGTTGTATTTGAACACGATACTTGAAGTTTGTTAGCACGGTCATTAAGATTTTCAACACTAGTTGAGAATTTAATTTAGAGTTTTCTATGCCGAGTGAGATAATGAATGTTTTCAGTTTGCTGGGGCAAGCACTGGCTCTTGTTTTATCCCTGTTTATTGCCAGGAACACAGAGAATATAAATCTTCATACGAGTCCCCAAACCCACCCCAGTCTCGATCTGTCTCGTCTTAACAAATTCCGCTACCACCACCATTCATCTCCACCACCTGAACTTGCCACTCATCTTCCCAATGAAGGCTAAGAACACCTATTTTTAATAAGTTGTATTGAAATAAAATATTCCATACCAAGAAATTCTCCATTCTTCGATTTTGAATGGAAGTTTATTTTTCTCTCCGAGTTTATTTGCAAAAACATCAAAATAAGCAAAATAACTTACATGTTTTCAACAATTCCGCTGAATTTTCTTGAAATTGATCAATAATTATATTTCCATTTTCGTGAAACCAAATGGGGATTTCATCCCTGTTTCAGCGTTAACCAAGTGTGATGGCTTGGTTTACCCAAGGAAGAGGTGGGTTGGGAAGGTGGTGAGAGAAGTGGTGGTGGTCTCGGCTGGATATGTTAAGGCGGGTTTGTTGAGGAGAATGAGAATTTACATTCTATATTTTTTTGTTGACAGTGGCAGGTGGTGGTGTAGCGGTAGGGACAGTGGTAGGGGTGGGGGGATGGGATGGTGGGGCAAGTGGG
The DNA here is from genome assembly GCA_903798365.1 of Fraxinus sp. 1973-6204. Classification (NCBI taxonomy): domain Eukaryota; kingdom Viridiplantae; phylum Streptophyta; class Magnoliopsida; order Lamiales; family Oleaceae; genus Fraxinus; species Fraxinus sp. 1973-6204. Next base: position 4,029 of record CAIGRR010328580.1, on the reverse strand, counting down.
TATTAGGAGATGTGGTTGACTCTCAATCACTGGTTTTTTGTGAAGCCAACATTTTGAACTATATGTAGTGTTGCAATAGACAATATTGGTCAAATGTAGGTGTATCACAATTTTTGATGGATATTTTACAAACTTATTCGTTAGGTTAGACATGATTCGATATGATAATTGACAAGTTTATATTTGGCTAAAGTATAAAAGTTACTTAACAAGTGGGTTTCTTCAAAAATAGGTCCCAACTTATATTTTTAAACAAGTTACTGAGTAATTTTTAAGCTGAGTTAAGAAATGGTAGATTACTTAAGAAATAAAATTACTCATTAAGTTTACTGAACTTCATCTTGAATTTCTATTTCTTCTCAAGAAATAAACAATTTTCAAAGTGGGTCACTTGCTCCACCATGCCCCCACCCCCTTCCGCCAGTGGTTTTGCTCATCTATATAATATTAGATTTAATTTTTTAGTATTAGAGTGACAATACATGATCTCTAATTTTTTACTGACAATCTATTTGGGAATTTTAAATCTTAGTTTTTTAGTTGGTTAAGTTCTGATAATTACAGTATATTGCAAAAAAATATTATAAAATTATGCTTATTCCTTTATGAATGTTATCATATCACGTTCCATCACAATCATAGATACAGTATCTAGCTGGAGTGTTTAACGTTTTGAGTCCACTAAATTATTTTTATATTTATAAAAAAAAACTCTACAAAGTAATAAAACATTCAGTTCGAGTAATCTATCCATAACAATCGTTGATGATCAGCATTGCAGGTGACAATTAAGTGACATTATTCTTCTTGAAATCATTATAAAACACTACATTATCCAGTGCTACTGCCCAAAGTTCAAATCTCAAACTTCGGTCCCTCCGTCGCTATAGTGGCAGAGGACTGGTTGAGGTCTCGACCGTGTTACCAAAAGCTATGGAAAAGTCGATAGGAGAGCTATCTAGGAAAAAATTGAAACATAATCCTCTTGTTTTCTTCATGATTCTCACGATTATTCCAATATCATCAGAGCCATCTCTCACCACTAAAAGGCCAGATAATGAAACTATATACGAAGTTTCAAAGCAGCTCTGCTGGAACTGCATGGGGCAGTCCATGCAATTCTTGTATGCACACAATATGGTAAGGGCAGCAAAAATGGAGGCACCACTTGTTTGGGATAATCAACTGGAAAAATACGCAGTGTGGTGGGCGAGACAGCGCCGATCGGACTGTCGACTGGCTCATTCATTCCCGGAAGGCGATTTCACGCTAGGCGAGTATATATTGGGGCAGTGGCTCGACATGGATGCCGGCTGATGCAGTGCGAGCATGGGCGGATGAAGAGAAATATTATAGATATAAGAGCAATTCGAGTGCAGAAAGGCAGCAGTGTGGACATTATACACAGATTGTTTGGAAAAACACAAGGCGGATTGGGTGTGCTCGAGTGGTTTGTGACACTGGAGATGTGTTCATGACTTGTAATTATTATCCCCCGGGGAATTATATTGGTGAAAGACCATATTGATTTTATCTTATTTGATAAAATTATATTTGTCATGAAGAGATTATTAATTTTAGCCCTTGTTTTATTTCTCATATTCATTTTCAACCACACATTCACACAATAAAATATTCTACATATAAAGAAAAAAAATTCCCTATTTTTTAACCACACATTCTCCAAAATTACTATTCAAATTTTATTTTCTTTTAAAAAAATATTGAGGATGTCAAACAAGGGCTTAATATTATTTGATGGTGGATTATATATTATTTATGCGGTACAAAATTTATATGAACTTTGTAATACATTTATTAGAAAGAATTATCTAACATTAGACAATGTTAAGAGCGAAATGAAAACAAACATTTTATTTATTACATTGTCTGGTCTAATAATATGTACAAAACAAGCACTTGGTATATGCAAGTATGCAACATGTGGGGGATGATAATCCAGATGGTTATTGAACTTTGCAAAAGGTTTTCACAAGATTATTGAATTCTAAAATCATCTTGTTAATCAATAAGTTTTACAATTTGTAATCTTGTCCATCACTACCCTTAGGCACTGTTTGATTGCCACTCCATCACTACCCTTAGGTCCTGTTTGATTGTCATATTTTTCATGAAAAATGTCACATCCGAGGAACAAGAATTTCACTTTGATCGTTTGATTGTAACATGGAAATGGAAATCGAGTTCCAAGGTACAACCACTTTAAACTGCATTTTCTTTATTTTCAAGGAAAACGAATTTCCTTGGATTTGGTGCGTTTTTTTTTTCTAACTAACATGGAATTGAAATTCATTTTTACCTTTGTCTATCAAACAGACCCTTACAGTCATTTAAAAATTTGATGGGAATGCTGATGTGGCTGACGAAATTGTATACGTGACACTATGTCTCATTTGGTGGACGCCAAATCAGAAAAGTGCTACACACGTTTTTTTTCCCTAGAAGTATGCACTTATCACCTCATTCTTCTCTTACTTTCAAGATTTTTTTGGGTATATGTGCTCGTGCGAAACTATCTAGGCTTTGAGAAAATGTCCCTAAGACACGGGTGTGTTTGAGCGACATTATTTTGGAAGAATCACTACAACAAAATGTACTTTTTACGTTGCATGCCGTAAAAACCTCTTTACATTACAATAGCCCAGCAACAGAATTTTTCTACAAATTATGTTGCGAAAAGTCATCTTTCTCAGAGACATTTTATCAAGCACCACAAGCTCAATAAATTCATGACAATTCAAACAACAACAAGGACTTGCAGTTCAATCATTCCCAAATTCATCAAACATAATTAAAGAAATAAGCTAATACCTTGAGTAAATCAATAAATCATCTTCATGGCCATTGATTTATTCCAATCCATTCACTCATAGATCAAAATCGCTCCGGACTCAATACCAAAATCAACAGATGAAGGTGTGTAATCCGATTTTGAAAAACCCGTAAAGGAGATCAATTGAGTGGAGAAGAGGAAAAAAAGGGTTTTGGCAAAAAGAGGAAAAGGGATGAAGTGGCCGGTGTGGATGCAGGGGCCGAGGGACGTGAGGGGGAAGAAGAAATAAAACGTGAAGAATGAAATGGAAGATAAGAGGAAAAATATTAGGGTAAATAGTAATGGGCAAAGAAGAAAAAATAATAATTTTTATTTTATTTTTTACGGCGTGCATAAAAAATAATAATTTTTTCCATTTTTTACGGCGTGCATTTGTGTACGCCGTAAATAATCTAGTTTGCATTTTTTACGGCGTGCACTTGAATAATCTAGTTTTAAGAAAAAAACGACATGCCTTAAATTGTCAAATTTTACGGCGTGCAAAAAACGTACGCCGTAAATAATTTATGCAATTAATCATTTACGGCACACATTTTTTCACGCAGTAAAAAGTCTCTTTTTACGGCAAACGTCAATTGCACGTCGTAAACATATGCCGTAAAAAGCTATTTTTTTGTAGTGAATGTATTCTCGAATAGTAGATTGATGTTGAATGTATAGTTAAAAAAGAAGGAAAAATTATTGATGTGATGAAAAATATTATTTGATTAAAAACCATGTGATTGAAAATGAATAAAATAATGAGAATGAAACTTTTAACGTGTACCAAACATAGACTTATAATAAGAATATGCATGCTATGAATTTTTAGAAGTTAATAAGCCCTTTCTATTAATCTAATTATTGGTGAAATACTAGCCAAGCATTTCCTTATGGTTGTACCAAGATGCTTCTTTGGGCTTTGATACTGAGATATTTTGACTTTTTCAATAAATGCTATTGGCATTCAAAGGTTATTATCATTCAAATTCTTTATTTTTGTACTAAAAAAGATTTATCATATCTTTGGTACTCAATAATATTGAACATGGATAATATTTTAAAATATTGTAAAACAAAATACAAATAAAGATTTTAATTTCTTATTTGTCTATTATTTTTCAATATCATATACTATACATGCCTTAATTAACTGCTTGATGTACTTTCATTGGGTGATTTTAATTCACTCAGGG
>CAIGRR010328560.1:0-10549 GCA_903798365.1 Fraxinus sp. 1973-6204 | reverse complement strand
TGATTTTAACATTTTTACTTTTTTTAAAATTCTATTTTTTGGTCAGGTCATTTTGGAAATATGGTCTTTTATTTGAGTCAGTTGGAGCTATTTCCTCCTTTAATTTCTCTCTTTCCTTCTTCTCAGGGACATCTTTATCCAACTTTCCCTCAATTTTAACTGCAGTGCTATTGCCTTTGGAAATTGTCTGACCTCCATTTGCCTTCTCTCTTTCATTCTTCTCAGGGACATCTTTATCTAGCTTTCCCTCTTTTTCAGCTGCACTACTTTTGCCCTTAGAAATGGGCTGACCTCCTTTTTTGTTCTCTCTTTCCTTTGTCTGAGGCACATCTTTATCCCGCTTCCCCTCAGTTTTAGCTGCAATGCTCTTGCCTTCAGAAATGGCCTGCACTCCTCGAACATAGTATTGCAAAGATGTCACCTACACAAAAACAAACGTCTAAAAAATGCTAACAAGCCAGCAGTTTGCCCAATGCTTAAACAATACACAACCAATTGCTTACTGTCCAAAAAATATCCCCGCTCACCGTCCAAAGAACTCTCAGCTTATGATCCAAAGAAATATCACGCTCACTATCCAGTTTGCCCATTTCACGCTCAGTGTCCAAATCAAACTTCTACATTCACCGCACCACACCCGCCACCATTACGAGCGCTGCACACCGACCAAATCGCAGATGCCGCAAACCACAGTTAAAGCTCACCGAATCGATGAACGCCAATAAAACTAGAATTTCGATGGGAGACCGCCGTTGTACCAACTTAAGCCTCACATCGCTGCTTGACACACCAACGAGTCGATGCACCTACGAATTGGAAGATTAGGGCACAGTTTTCTCCCAAAGTGCCTGAGAGTTGAAATCGTGAGTTTTGGGATTCAATCAATTCAATCTTTTGCAAGAGAATTTGCACTTGATGGTCCATAAGCTTCTATGTCCACTTATTTTTGTCCTTAATTAACATCAAAACAACCCTAAAAGTAAGTTCAGTGACCGTTTGTGAAAGCTCCTGAAATTTTAGCGACTGCTGTTGCAAGTTTTAAACTTTAGTGACCGTTTTGTGATTTTTAGGTAATTTCAGTGACCGTTTGTGAAATTAACCTTTTTTTTTTTTTTTTTTTTTCCACGGTTTTTGACTGGTTTTAGGTGGCATCATTTATGAGATGTTGGAAAATTCGGTACTTGCTATTTTTTATTTTTTTTTGTACCGATTTTGAATAATTTAAAAACCACCCAAAATCGGTGTGGTATAATTTTGAGCGATTCTTTCAACCCACCAAATCGATGGATTTTGGTCGTTTTTCTTATTCTCTTCTAATTTAACCTTTTATAANTGGTCAAAGGTTAGTTTGGAAATATGGTGTTTTATTTGGGTCAATGGAGGTATTTCCTCCTAGACATTTCAACTTATTTCCTCGTACATAATCTATGAACAAACCGCTCAGAACCAGAAATTTGGAAGAAGCAGTTTTCTCGTTAAACCATGGCTTCTATTGCAAACGTCACCGTATCATCAATTGGTGCACGTGTACTCTCCCTCCCGGGTGCTTTAGCCTTGAGCAGAGCGTCTTGCAGTTTCATGTCATCCTCAAAGTGTTACTCAAAATTGGGTTTTAATCCCCTGCAGCACAGGAGCCGTGCACTGCCTTCAAGAAAGCTCGTGGTTCGTGCTGCCAGAACCGAGTCCCAAGGAGTCTCTCTTGGTTTACGGGCACCTGATTTTGAGGTGCGTTTGTTTGTATACATGAATGTATATGCTGTATAATTACTTAAATATGAAACAAATAAGGTTTGGAAATGCTCTAATCCGTTTAAAGTTTAAATGAGGAGTCGATTTCTGGAGGGTTGTTCTCAAATGGGCCACCTTATTAAAAGGCAAAACCCCACTGGCTTAGATATGAAAGCAATAATCAATGTATAGACTCAACAGTATGTTTATTCATTGTATTCATTTGTTGAAGGGAAGCTTTTTGAATTGCAATTGAGACAATATACTGGTTAGTAGTATTACAAGAATGTACCAATTAGTTATGAAATATGTATGAACCTCGCTTCTGAGTTGGAAATTATTGAGCTTTTAATTTTCTTCTATGATTATCTTGTTCACTTATTGTTTTGAAATTCTGATTCTAGCTTCCGGAGCCTCTTACCGGGAAAATTTGGAAACTAGAAGACTTTGAATCACACCCGGCATTGCTGGTATTATTTTCTCTATTTCATGTAATGGTTTTTATTATTGGAACTGTTATATTTTTGTTAATGTTCTGTGTTTTGGGATGCTCTCGATAAGTACTTGAAGATATAGTGCCGTTTGTATACTTAGAAATAATTATTTTATATTGACTATCAGCGCAAATACAAATCTATGCAAGCTCAAGTAAGGTTCCACTGTTCCAGGATTTGTGTGTAGAGGGGTGGGCATGAAATGGATAGGAGGTAATAAGACTCCGTGATGGAACTTCTACAAAATTTTATGGGTAAATCCAAGGATTATTCAGCTGTTTCAATTAATATTATGACAAATAATTGAGACCAAACTAAGTGCTTGTTTGATAGTGCTTTTAAGTGTTTTTAAGCTGCGAGTCCTACAAAATGCGTGGTTACAAAGTGGGTGGTAAATTATGGGTAGTGTGGATAAAAAATATGTTTGACTAGTTTAAATTATAATTTTTGCTTTGCCAAACATTCTCTAACCTCATTGATTGTTTTCAAGCACTTATGCATGATTCGTTGCCAAGGGGACTGTGAAAAGATATTGTTATAGTTTCTTAGAACATTCACTTTGGTCAACATGTTGCTTTGTGTATCTAGCGAACTGGATGTTTTTGAAGGGAAATAACAATAGCAGAGCAGTTTTCATCTTGTAATGAGATACGGTGCATTACAAAATCTAGTGCACTAATAATGAAGTTGCAATAACTTTGAAAAGAAGGAGAGGGATTTGAATTTTGGACTATTGGCTTGCACTTAGACCTTTCTTTATACATTGGGAAACTCAGCTGAGTAGATACAAATTTCTAGCTCTTCGGGGTAAATTATGATAGTAGCATAGATGCATGAAGTTAAATAAGAAATAGATGATTTATTTTCTTGTAGTTTGTAGTCGAAACGATATAAGCTTGTGGTCTTTCAACTACTCACCCACCAGATCATGAGGTTAAAATCTATTTTGCTGATCATAGGTTCCAACTTGGTGAAGATTTCTTGTTTACTATGATTCATTTTGCAGAAGAGTTCGCAATTTGAAGCAATTTTTCTAATCTAAAATAGCAATGTTGAGGCCCAAGATAGCATTGAACCCTCATTTGGTTAGCTAAAAATCAGTTTTTTAGTGAATTTTGATAGAAGCAGGTGAAATATGTGGTTAAAAAATTGATAAAAGTTGTAGGTAACATGAAATGTGTGATTGGAAATGAGTTGGAGGAAAAATGCGTTTTAAAAAATGAGGGCCAAACAGTGGTTGAGTAATTTCACTTTTAGTATCTCTAGTAACTATATAATATCTATAACCCAATATGGATCTGTCTTGTCATTTGTTAGTTGCTGCTACCAAAGACTCACCTTTAATATGGGCCAAAGCACAAAATGAAATAGAACAAATTACTCATGTTTCTCGTGCTCTTAATTTTGACAATCAAGCTGGCGATCACAAATATTATGCTAAAACATTACTTCTCCCTCATTGTTTCCATTGTTCAACTGTCATTATCCCTGAGATGAGTAGTACGGATCATTTCTAACCTTCGATTTAATCCTTTCAAACCCTCTCTGATCTATGATTTATAAAGTCAGTTTGACCCCTTGTCTTGTCACCATATCAACAAATGTTATGCAGTAATTTTTTTGTGTGTGCAGTATTTCATTTATATAAACGATAATACAGAGAATATGCAACAATTTCACCATTGTTGTAAAAGTCTGTTAAACGCTAATTGAACTGGAGGCCACAATATTTATGGATTTCCTGGAGCTACCACTATCTTCTTTGGAGCATAATTTCCACAATAATGGGAAAACTCTCATTTCTACCCCACAATGCGTAACTATGCATTCTATAAGAAAATAATGGATCATTCAAGGTTTTGGGTGCTATAGTTCAGGTGGTGGCATTGGGATTGAGAGCAATGTAGGGGCTTCCTCTTTACAATTTCTCCCCATTTATTCTCATTACCTAGGCTACATGTTGGGATAGAGATACAAAGACTAGTTCACGAAAGCTCTCCCTAAAGTCACTTTGTTTAGTGCTATGGGTATACAGAGAACTTGTATATGGTATCTCAGATGCTTGGTTTGGTTTGTGAATCCATCTTCCCAGAATGAATAAGGATACTTCAACATAATTTCTGAGAATGATTCCCATGAACAAACCAGTTCACCTCTAGGAAACATCTGCTATTTCTCTATGAAACTCACTTATCAAGAAAATGTCGAAAATTCTTAAATGTGTTGAGCACAGCGATATTATCTCTGATGTATAATAAAGAAGCCTGGCTGAACCTCGCCTTCAAGTTTCACTTACCATCTTTCTGATGGAGAATTATTGAATTATTTTAAACATTCTGGTAATTTAGGTCATGTTCATCTGCAACCACTGCCCCTTCGTTAAGCATTTGAAGAAAGATATTATAAAGCTTTCAAATTTTTACATGAAGGTAAGCCAATATCTAGTTCTTTTCTGTTTTCTATACACTTCTGAAAAAAAAGAAAAAAAAAAATTGCAATTGCAAAAGAAAACTGGATGTATTAAATGGTTTCTACTCCTTGTGCAGAAAGGGCTTGCAGTAGTAGCAATATCTTCGAACTCTTCAACTACTCATCCTCAGGTTCAGATGACTTTATAGCTTCAAATATGAAAAGTGTTGGAGCCATTGTATGATATGTCCAAAATTGACCTATTCCTCACAGGATGGACCTGACTTCATGGCTGAAGAAGCTAAGATATTTAACTATCCTTTCCCATATCTCTATGATGAGGTAAGCTTCTATATATTTCAGCTCATTCCCCATTTAACTGAACATCCTATGATATGTATCTTTTATTTTCTATCTTTTTTATTATTGTAATTTGATTCAGCATTGCACCTGGTTGTATAATTTCAGGAAATGACGATAGTATGCAGAGAACACCTCTCATTTTGTGCAAAACATTTGTAAAAATACTGTTATTGGGTGATTTTGACATAACTTGGGATCTTGTGGTAAATTAATACTCATTATTGGGAGATTTATCTTGAAGAGGAAACTTGAAACATGCCTTTTCTGGTATGTTGTTTAAGAATTTACAACTTTTAATCCTGGACATAACAGGAACCGTTGAGATGCTATTGATTATTTTATTATTGATTTCGATGAATTACGTTGGGGGAATATAGTCCATTGTGTCTCAAGCATTAAAATATTGAAATGCACGAATATTGTTGTTTTATTATAATCCTACTTTCCTTGGTAAGTCACTGGAATCTCATAAAATAAAGTGTTGGCCAAGATTAAGCCCATGTTTGGCTAATGTTTATATACTGTTTATATTTAGTCAAACCAATTTTTTATCCACGCATTTCGTACTACTTACTTATCCAACACTATTTCTATATATTTATAATTTGAACTGTTTATAAACACTTCCCAAACAAGTTCTAAATTTACAGAAAAGATATAGTTAGTGAAGGTGATCAGTAGAACTCAAGTGCAACTGCTGACAAAAATCCCTGATTTTTTCTGGATAGTAGTTTATGAATCTGTTTGTCCTAGGAACCGCTTTTTATATCTGACAATATTGTACCTGTTTCAATTTTATATGCTGGATGCTTGAATGTAGAAGAAGGTTGCTTGTAATCTTACTTTATTTTGATTGATTATGTAGCCCTACCCAAGTTAAATATACATTAAAGAATATATCTTTTCCTGAGAAGTGCAAAAGATCTTAGAAAGCTCTGTATATTTCTCTGCAGTCGCAAGATGTTGCAAGAGATTTTGGAGCTGTTTGCACACCAGAGTTTTTTCTATTCAGAAAGGTAATTGTTACCTTTACTAATGAATAATCATCACGACCTGCTTGAATCTCTTTTTCCTTGCCCTGTTCCCAATTAATTATATGCTGGCAGTTGAAGTACAGATGTTTGGCATTGTAACATTGATCCAATTGATTTGGTTTTTCTAGCCTTGACTTGAATCCAAATTCTGGTGACAGGACGGCCGTAGGCCTTTTGAGCTAGTTTATCACGGCCAGTTCGATGATTCAAGGCCAAGCAATAATGTGCCCGTCACAGGAAGGTTGCTGCTTTATCTTAATGTTTAGATAAAGCTAAAATGGGAAAAAATTTCCTTGACACCTAATCACATGTTTCTAATACGTACCTGTGTATTTTATTTAGGGACTTGAGCCTAGCAATAGACACTGTTTTAAGTGGCCAGCCGGTACCATCCATTCAGAAGCCCAGGTATTGTCTTTTTATTTGGTTCTTTTTCCTCTTTGTTATTCACCGATCTTCTTTTACAATAATTGATATTCTTTTGTTAAAATTGAAAGTTCAAAATATTGGTGATTATGGGGGATGCTAAACCTATTTTCCCTTTTGGCACTAGTGTTGGATGCAGTATAAAATGGCATCCCAAGGCATAGTTATAACTGCTGATGTTCATATTGGATCCCAGAGGTCATTGTTGGCATCTCTTTCGGGCAAATGAGACTATTTTTTCAATGGCAACCAATCATTCTACTGCTAGAATGTAAACTATATTTTCCTTTTCATGTTACTATTGCAATCCCTCCTACGTTCCTGTGAGTTCACTTCCAGTCTTCATTTATGGATGGGCTGGTGTATTCTTTATTTATTTATTTATGTTAAATGGTTATCTGACTCTGACTCTCCGTGTACACTTATTTTGGTTACAAGGATTTCTTTATTTCACCAGCCTATTTGTGATTGCCGAACAAGTTGTCATTTCATAATTTAATTTTATAGCATGTGCGTGTTCAAACAGTTGCTCATTTTCAACATCTGGAGGATGGCGTCTAGTGAGGAATTGATAAAAGAATATCACAAAGTGAATCTATATGCTTGACTAACTATCGTAATACCCGATCGAGTCAGCAGCTCTTGAATATGCAGTTAAGATTCCGTTATTATTTATCATCTGAGCGCTTCAGTGTCATATTCTTAGAAGGGAAAAGCCATTTCTTAATCAGCAGGCTGAGTTTCCATTTTGCAGTTCAATATTGCATACTTGTGGTTTTCTAGTTGAAGGCTCTTTTAAATCTTGTTACAGGCACATCGTTGTCTTGTGTGCATACTATAAACCTTATGTAGGTAGTGTGGTTGAAAACCGTAAATCTATGCGCACACACGAACAATCTTCTAGTTTCCTGTTAATTTGTTAAGAAAACCTAAAGATAGACAATAAAAACTCATTGATTCACACAAAATACTGAGAGCTAGGACGGACATCTGAGAAAACTCTAATTTCAATAAACAATTAATCGAGCCTCCTTATAAGCCATGTTAATCCAACTCGTTTTGGGCTGGATCAAATCCACTCCGTGTCTTGCCTTTACATGTCCCAGCTGCGTTACAAGCTCACATGGCGTACTGCTTATAGGTGTTTGATGTGTATTGTTGAGTACTTCCTTTGACTTTTAGGTTAAGTGATTCTGACAATCCTTTAGGACAATATTGTATGAAAACATTATTAATTTTTTAATAATTTAACTTAAACATTGAGTCTGTAATTTGTTATGTGATCTAAATATGCTGCAATATAATATTTTAGGAAATAGGAGCTAAATATGATGCTAAACAGTGAAACTTCAATTGTGTGAATGGATCCATACCAGAAATCAGGGTTAAAGGAAACATCTTTTGTTTGAAGGGCAATTGATATATGGGATTTGTTCTCTGGTACATTTACTTTCTTCAACACAAGTTAAAGGAAATGGAGAAGCTTTCTTCTGTGGGAAGTCCTTAGTACTGGTCAATGATGTATTTTAATAGTTAATAAATAGTGAAACCTCTACATATTAGGAAGTAACAAATTGGCCATGGATTTGTGCTAATTGTCTTTTCATGCATAGTATAATATGAATAAGGAACAAAAACAGAGAGCTTATGGCTAAATTTTAGTTTTTCTTTCCTTGAGAAGTTGACAGTATTTGTCGAATCCTTGTTTTACTGTGTCGGAATTAATGGTCCCTGCACCTCTCTCTCTCTCTCTCTCTCTCACACACACACACACACACACACACACACACACACACAAGAATTTTGAAATGTGTATTGAGTGTGAGAGTTCACATATTGAATGAGAGATGGACACGATGGACCAATATCATAGGACCGACGAAGAATGAACCATGAATCGGAGCCATTGAAGTTTGAAAAGGTACTATAACCTACTTATGGCCTAAGAAAATCCTTTATCACAAGACAAATGTATCTTTCAAGAACATGCAACGCATGCGAATGTATCTTTCAAGAACATGCACTTCATGAAAGAGATGTTTGGATGAGTTGATACTGAATGGTTTTCCTTTTACATCCCTTTGTGCTTGTTCCTTAAGGGTACTGGGTACTGCCAGCCAAGATTTTATCATTGCCTTGCCTTTTGCCATCCCAGCCTTTTAATGTGAAACACAAGGGATGGAAAGCTACTATTCTTTTTTTGGCCCTGGTGTCAGTGGGCCCATCATAAAAAATCGGGCCCTGGCCCAACTCACCATGGAATGGGCTGAGGGCCAAGATGGGCCCCAGAGAAATGTGGAAGGCTGTCTGGCCCAGGCCCTTAAGTGGCTGTTCAATACCTCTCTGCAACCGGCCCTCTCTGATTGACACTACCACCCCAGTTTTGAATTGCAATTATGGACCAACTAAAATGAAAAACATTCTGTGTACGATAGTTTCATGTTCTTCCAACTCCATCTGTATTATTCTGTCAATTGAAACAACTGCTTTTTGTTTGTTTAATGTGTCTATGTCCCTGCTTTTACACTTTGTTTGGAAGGAAATGGAGACTTTCTTACTTCTGTGTTTTGATAAATTAAGGGGAGGGCAATGGAATTTGGAGGCCATGATTTTTATCTTCGAATACTGAATTAAAATTTTGATGTCAATGTCAATGTCAATGTAAATGAACATGATGTCCAATCAGAAATTTTGTACTTGGAATCTATACAATGTAATTCTTGCTAGCAAAGAATCTACTTAATTATAGAATTAGGTAGAAAAGGAACTGACTACTGGGAATGAGGAGGTGATCTGATTAGAGGATCAGAAAACTTGAACGTTGAACTGCTGCTCTTGGGTTTGAGACCATTTCCTTCCTAAGATGGTTAGGTTTCTCGAGCTCCTCATTTTCATGTCTTATACCTTCCAGCATTGCGGTTACATCCCTCATTGTGGGTCGTTCTTCCGGAGAAGGGTTTACACAAAGTAGAGCCACACCAAGCACTTGAATCATCTCTTCAATTTGTGTACTTGATCGGTGAAGTAATTGTAGATCAACAATTGAGGTCAACTTTTTGTGTCTTGTTCTCAGTTCTTCATTAACCCACATAACGATGTGAGCACCATCTGGAATCCGGGGATCGGTTGGTTCCATCCCCGTTAGGATTTCTAGGAGCACAATGCCATAGCTGTATACATCACTCTTCTCTGTAATATTCAGACTGTATCCACATTCTGCAACGTGGATCAAACTCAGTTATTATGCTTAAAAATAAGTAGTTCCGACCAATATTATGATGAAAGGGTACACTGGGAGCATTCTAATTTTGTAACAGATTAGATGTATGCTTTTCACGCAAGAGTTTCTGAAGAATGTTCACGAGTTTACATGTTGGTGTAAAGCAAGTTAATTAATTAAATAACTATCAAGATAGATGACTTGTGAAACAATTCTTGATGACTATACACGCACATTTTGGCATTTCTGTGTATTATCTTGAGCAGCAAGTCAAATTGCATACCTATTGTCTTGAAAACCATTGAAGACAACATTTAAATAAATAAATGTGTTACCTTTCTAACAGTTTAAACTTTTAGATGAGATGGTTCAACATGTTATCAAAGCAGGCAAAGGCATTTGGTTCACATCTCGATGCCACTCATATACAAACTTATGCATGTGTTAGGCCTTGATAAAAAATGAAGTTGGCCTACACGTGACAAGGCATGATGAAGAAAGTATTTAAGAAATAAATGTATCACATTCTAACATCTTAAGCTTTTAGATGAGTCTTTTAGGGATAAAAACACTAAAGGCCCATAACCTTTAGGGATAAATCCCAATGGCGACTCCCTTGAAAATGTATAACCATTGCCAGTCTTTCTCTACAATGAGTACTCTAATAAGAGTAGCGGTTAATATAGAGGTGTCAATTCGGGTGGTTCCGGCCGGGTCGGCCCGTTAACATCTGAGCCCGATAACGGTCCGAGTGAAAAAAAGTCCTCCCGCTATGGGTTACGGGCCGGCCCACAATTTTGGACTACAACCCAGGCCTGCCCGCTGACCCATGCGAGTCGAGCCTATGCGGGTCACGGGTCACGATTTGTTCCGGT
>CAIGRR010328451.1:0-10371 GCA_903798365.1 Fraxinus sp. 1973-6204 | reverse complement strand
AACGGCAGTTAACTGTTGCAAAACAGGTTTAAAACAAGGCAATTGTGAAAACTCATGTGACAAAAATGAATAGTGAATCATAGGATGACTCTTTTAATAGAGGAGTGATTATTTGTTACGGACAAGGCTTATCCATCTAGAATAGACATGCATGAGGAATAAAATTCACCAATCATAATTAAACAATTTAACACGTTGTTATAGTTGAAGCTATAAATAAATTAATTTATTCAATATTCAGTCACATATATCATCATGTCTCTCTAAAAGTAAATATAACAAAGGAATTTCGAATAAGAGAAGGATTTGAATTTTAATTCATTAGTAAAACAGAGCTATACGCATTTTCAAGTATCCTAAATACAAAATTAAGTAAAAAGTCAAAAGACATAATTGGTCAGTTATCGAGTCCAATCCAAACCCAATATGTCCTGGATTATTCGAGATGGATTCCATCAATGAACTATTCATTTGTGCATCAGTTTAACGTAGAATTACACAGATTTTCGAAAACCAGCCCAAGATTAGGCTATTGGCAATAATCCTTACAGGGATGGATGATATGTGATCGATTCTTGGACACTTTAGCCAAGGAAAAGAGCTTGAATAAGCACTTAGGAACAGAAAGAATGAATCCTGAAAGAATCAAGAACCTTTTCCACAGAAAAGAGGGAGACGAGGTGTCACCGCCTGGACGAGTCGTAGAGAGTGTCAGATACTCTCGTAGGGGGCCAGTATCGAAACACTGACCTACCAACGATGTTTTTGATGGGCAATGGACCCCTGAGAAAGAAGAAAATAATAATAATGTCAGTCTACGAAATTAAACATGGCATTATAGCAATCTAATCACTAGTTACAATTGCTTTGTGTTCTCTTTATCGTTATAGTTTCTCTCAGTTTTACTACACTTACATCTTAGTTGACATTCTATGATGTGGCGCATGGTTTTGCCATTAATTTTAACAACACTTGAAACAATCAATGGCCTCAATTTTTACCCATCATGGAATGTCAACCATGATGTACAATTGGAATGTACAAGTAGCTTAATTCTTCTCCCTTTTTCTTCTTCCATTCTAAAAGACTTCTCACGGCACATATTGGGTAGAACCATCACAACCAATTTATGGAAGAAGGAACCAAGGAAAAGCGAGAGTAAAAGTTATTTTTACGATTTCAGCAGTATTTCTTCAGATGTTAACAAATATACTAATTAATTACCAGTTATGAGAGTCGAAACTGTTATTACGGTTATCTCCCATCACGAACACATAGCCTTCAGGTACAAGCTATAATAAACAAAAAACAAAGAGCAACAATTTTCAAATCAATGCATATAAATCGTATAGATATGCGACATGGTATCATCAAGAAAACAGAATGGAAAACAAGCAAGGGCCATTACCACTGGATCCATTTCGTAAGCAAGCGGTTCCAAGATGAAATCCTCATCTTGAGCAATATCATTCACCAACAATTTTCCACCATGAACCTGCACAATGTTATCAAATTGGACTACTTGTTAGAGATGAACAGATAAGAGAATTGACATTCAAACTTTCAAACGATAAACTTGGTGATTGTTTGGCACCTATTAATTTATAAACATAATCGGTCAAACCTACTTTTTAGCTACAAATATCGTGGGATCCACTAGTACTAATTCACCACTCTTTTTCATCAATTCATAATTTAAACCCATTATAATGACTTCTCAAACATGCGCACTTACTTCTACATAGTCCCCAGCTGTTGCTACAATTCTTTTGATGAAAATGTCACTCGAACTAAAACCAATATCCTGCAGAGAGCATCAATTTGAAAGACTGGTATGTTGGCTCAGGGTGACACAAATAACACTCTTTGTTCTCAAAATTATGCAGTTGACAAGTTCAGGACATACCTGAAGAATGGGGGGCACCTTAAAAATAACAATGTCGGAGACTTCGGGATTCTTGAAAATGTAAGAAACCTGAAAACCCACAAAAAAATAAAAATGGTCAGCTTGGTAGTACACATTAAACTGTTGAGCTCACATATTAAGCTATCAAGCTTAACAAAGCCTACAATCAAGCTTATTCTTGCAACTACTCCTAGACCACATCAAACTTGGACTTCTTCAATCAATGGAGGCCAGAGAAAAGTATAAAAACAAGGTAAGCAAGCAGGCAATCCATAAGCAGTAATAACGGTGTGCTCCATATTATTGGTTTGATCACATGTTCACAGTAAGCTAAAAATATTGCTTGAAGCCCTTAATCAGTAAATTGAATAGATGGTGTTCATAAGTCGAAATTCTCACACTAATGACCAAAAACTGATTATGATTTCTAGGCACAAGATCTTGATCAAAACTACTTCCTTAATCTGATCCACAATCCAAATCTGGCAATAGAAATTGTTTTTAATACTTCATTTATAAACAGTCAAATTCCTCTATAAACATGATTTACTTATAGCTATCACAATTAAAATTCAGCTGAGGCAAGTATCTCTATACCTTCTCAGCTAGAATGCGATCGCCCACATTAAGAGTTGGGTACATAGAAGTGGAAGGAATATACTTCGGCTCAGCCAATGACGATTTGAACAGTACAGTGACACTGAATGCGGTGAAAGCTGCCTTGGCATCCTCCGAGCAGAAGCAGAGATTCATCAACTTCGAAAGCCAACTGTGTCTGTTCGTACTATTGGGCAGAAAAACCTTCAAACTACTACCACCACTCTTGGCCACTACAAAAGCCTCTGAACACTTATTAGCACTGCTGTTTTCAATCACGCCTTCGATGCCACTACTAATACACTGAGTCCCACCTCTATCCACCTCCGTACTCGCCAGCTCGTTGCACGGCAGCGACATGGAACCCTGAAGAAACGGAATGATCGAAGAAGCCTTGAATGGCGAAATCCCAAAAATACCCACGTTGGGTACACCCGTCGACTGCTCCATAACAAGTGGCGATTTCGTACTTTCACCCACGATTTCCCGGGCCAACGTCGAAGTGAGGGAGAAAGATGAGGCTGTACTTATGGGCTTTGACTTGGATTTAGGGAGGAAGTCGGAGTAATTGGAGTCGAGTTTTTGCCTCGGAGGGTGGTGGAAGAGGCGGGAGCGGGTGGCGACGTTGAAGAAGCATGAGGCAGAGAATTTGGATGTGGCGGGGTAGGCAACACTCTGGGCGATGTAGCCGGAGTAGGTGACGGTTAATTTGATAGCCATAACGACGAATTGCAAAAGACTGATGAAAACGAAAAGGAAAATAGTGGGGTAATTGAAGAGCTCTGAGAATAGAAACAGGTCTACAAGCCAAGAAATGCCATTGGGTTCGAAGAGATCAGTGATGAAACGGACGGGAAAGGAGGGAATTGAAAAGTTGGTTTATATCGGAGGGGTCTGGAGTATATTGGAGGTGCGTCTGAAGGGGAAAATCGGAAAGTGGAACCCTGTCGGCTGAGGACGTCGTCCAGGGGCGGAGCTGGTAGGAGGAAAGCGTAGGATGGCTGGAGAGAAGGGGCTGATTTCGGGGGAAAATGATTTGGTCAACGAAACTGACAAGAGGCCAGAGGCTATTAATATGAATATATTTTTTTTTGGAAAAATAAGTTTTGAAATAATCATTTATGCACGTCGCTCAAATGTTGTGATTGTTGCTATATTTTTTTGTATGAGTATTATATTTATGTTGAAAGAAATGAATTATTCGTCTCTTTCGATGACAATTTTTTTTATTTCAACATGTATTTGTTTTCGTTATTATGTCTGCAATTTGTACGGTTACTATCGTTTTCGACGTATTGTATACAAGTCACCAATTCGAGGTTTATATTTGTAGTTTAAAAATGTTGATGAGAATTATATTGGCATTTTTGTTTTTCTTGCTGTAATCTAATTTGAACTTTGTATTTTGTTTTGTATATTTGGATTTTTCCTTGCTGACATCTAAATTGATGAAAATTATACCAATTTGAGCTTCGTATTTTGCTTGCTTGTGTGCTTAATCCGTGCCACGATGGGAAACATTTTGACATTCTTTCTTTATGGTTTAATTATATGTTAGAATGGTTGGGAAGAATTCCGAAATTTACCATAGTTGTAGAGGCAAAGGGCACTTTTTCGCCGATCCGAATGCCTGATTGAACGACAATGCCTATTGTGTAAAAATGGATTTTCGAAAGTGCTTTGAGGTCGAAAATCCGACTGCTAATAAAGGGAAATTATTCACATGTTGCAATCATAAATGCTGTTATTGGGACTGGGTTGTAGAAGGACAGTCAAGCGGTGAATCCAGTAACACTAGCTCTACCTCAGTCTCAGTTGCGACCAAGGAAGCAATTGAAGGTATGTCCCACATGTTCGAATCTCAAGTTCGACTAACTGAAGAAGCAGACTTCGAGATATCTGTGAACGTGACGATCCGCAGGAGCAAAGGAAGCTCATAAACGGATTGCAAAAGGAAAGAAGCCAACTTGATTTGTAGTCAATTCATTGAACGTGTTATGTACTAACTTATCAAAGGGTTTTATTTTCAATTTTTTCGAACCAGTGAAGTATGTAGTTGTTAGCGATACATGAAAACACTGTCACTTTTATCATTTTCTTATGCTAATGTCAGTTTATTGTTGTTGATGATTCCATTTGATAAGTTTTTTCGACAATGAATTTGGGGATGAAACTACACCCACTTTCCACCACAATGCTATGTATTGAAGACATTTTTCCGCACCATAACAGGCTCATTGAAAGACAGTGTGAGCAAAACGTCCATCACACACACTAAAAACTAACCGATATTAAACCAAATAGAAATTACATCAAAATAGATTCACTATTATCACTTGCAATAGATAATCTCAAAATACATTTCAATGAAAAATAAATCGTTTTCTAGATTTTGAAGTCTCGTACAGAAATGGTATTTGAAAATGATACAATGGTATTTAGGTTCAAAGCAGCAGCAAGAAAATAGCTACTGCATGGACATGTCATAATTTTTTGCTAACAATTGAGAAATAAGAGTGAGTTAAATTACACTACAGTTGAAATGGAAATGGGTCATTACAAACAATAATTTTCAATTTATGGCACATATTAAGTGGATATAGAGCATCGAAGTTGATTCGAATAAAACAAGTAAGAAAAACATAAAAAACTTGTGCTGCCTTGATCCGACAAATGTAGATAGTAGAATGGAAAAGCATGACTTAGAATACAATTGAAATTTCATCAGTGCATAAATGAAACTATCCAAATGAATTACCAATATCTAATGAATGTGAACCTATCTTGTGAATTGTATCTGACATTTGTTGACGATGAATTCATCAAATTGGAAGATTGTAAGTGTTGAGCATATGATAATGATGTCGGCATGCTATATTATGTTAATGGGAATTTCGTCGGAAGTGAAAATTGTGAAAACAAGACTTGTGGAGACATGGAATATTGTTGTTATGCAGATATTGGTTGAGGTTTGAGTGCAATCGCACACATATTACTATGCTTTGATGTTAGTCTCTTTAGTTTAACCGAAATCAAACTTGCATGCATGTCCATCATAATAAATGAAATTTTTTGGATATAATAATTTTCAATTTATGGTATTTATACCAGTACTTTCTTTGAAGTCGACTCTAAGGGTCCTTTTCGTCGAAGTTTTTTTGGTACGCCCTTACTTCGGGACAATGTCGGATCTATTACATTTTGACTCGTAGTATTTTGTAAACCAGTACACATAGCGGATAACTGATTATTTTGATGAAAAATGGTATTACTTCCACAAATCGGCTTCGTCAATGCTAGCTCCTTAGATTGTAGTTCAATCCATTTCATTATGGCACAAGTCCAGACTTTGTTATTTGCAGCAAGGTCTGTCACCATGACGAAAGCTTGGTATATATTATCGTATCTCAACTGTCCAGGAGAATTAACCAATTCGTCGTAGTTGATTGCAACCCTCAAATGTGCTCTACTAATATCTCGTACCCCAAGTCGCAAAATGTACCGTTCGGGAAATGATGTTATGTCATTACGGATCAACACAGTGATGCCTGGCCTACATATTATTCCTCTAAACTCAGAACAAATGGAAATTATAACTAATTTTACGGTTCTCTCTTAGAATTGTGACTTTGAGCGATTTCTTCTCCCGACGCTGATCATATACAACGTCCTCATGTATATCGTACATTGTCCCCAAAAGTCATTCCAAAGAAGATATGAGATTGCAGTAAACCTTTCCCGAGAATTTATCTTGAACTTCTCTAAATTTTGAAATGGTGTATACTGACTAAAACTACTTATCCATGTCATAAGTTGTTGCACACGGTACTATTTGTGAAAATGATCTAAAATAAGCCTAAAATTCCTTCTCAACCTTATTCTGTATTGCCTGTTTATACTGTTTGACGAACTATTTCAAAGATGTCTTTGAATGAACGTATCCGTAGAAAAATGCATTTATACTTTTACTTCTTTGCTTTGTTGACATCCCTGCCCAAAAATTGGTTTTCAAAAAACAAGGGACCCAACGTCCTCTATTATCATAAAGGTCGACAACCAAGTCTTATCTTGTAATCCATATGACTCGATCATCGCTATCCAACCTCCTTCAAATTCTGCAATAGTCAGGGAATCATAAACCAGTCCACAAATAGTCAAAAAATATCGAACCATTATCCACGTAGTAGCCAAACTTCTCAGACAACTTTTCCAATATATACCACAAGCACCATTTGCATTCTGTATCGCTCAATCTTGATAAGTAATTATTCCATATGGAGCTTGACAATGCATGCACTTAACCCATTCTCTGAATAACTACACAAAAGAGTCTGTGTCCTCGTTCGACACCAAATCACAACCAAGCAGTGTTGATTGTCCGTGATGATTTATGCCTACAAAAGGGGCGAACGACATGTCATATTTATTGGTCAAGTTTGTGGTATCTAATGTGACAACGTCCCCAAACTCCTTAAATGCTTGCCTAGACCGATTGTCTGCCTAGAATACGTTCCTTATACGCAAATTGTCATCTAAATCCATGCTAAAGTGAAAAATCCAAACACGTTGACTACATTGTCGAAATGTAGGATTGTATTCATGCGGCGTCTCGTACTCCAAGTCGTAATTGCCTAACTTGTTCAATATAGTCTCGACAATCATTTCGATACAAGTCATATTCTCATAAACATCTGCTTCCACCACTACCGAGTTGTANGCTTCCACCACTACCGAGTTGTAGGATTTGTGCAACGGAATGCCTGCTAAATCATTCACTTCAAACTTTCTCTTACTACTTGGACTTCGTAGGACTAGTTATATGATTGTGCTCTAGGTGAACTGTGTTGATTCTCTAAGAGTCATGAATATCCGAAGATGCAGATATCGTAGCTCAATAACCCGTCTAAATTGTCGGTTGTGGCTTGAAAGACCCGCTTTTAGTACCACTTCTTTTGCATTCCCGACTACATGTTAACGTCAGATATTTTAAAACTTCGTCTTCATCCTTCTTTGAATTCCGTTTCCTAACTGGAAAACCAACGACATTGGCATATCATTTGTAGAAATCCCACATTTCGTTTTCATCCTTGAAAGGCATTCCTACCTCGAGCACAATACTACAATCTCTTTGTACAATTTAATCTTCCACTTGGTTCATATTGTCTTCCACATTTTCATTGTCTGAGTCCACCAAATTATCATCATCCACGTCATCCATGATTTCTTCAGGTGCAAAAAATATAAGCATTCAAGTTCAGTAATACATTAACACCGTACAAATACACACCGACACAAATCATTCATTTGAATGTAGATGCAAGGATTTGTTCAACCATCGTTCCTTCTCACGAGCCGAAATTCAATTGTAGAATGAGTCAATTAAAAATATCAATTGCGAAATTTCACTTATATTTAAAGTTAACAGCATGGTCATGGTTTCAAATTTCACTACTCCAATTTGATGGAAAACATAGAAATGCATGGTTTCAAGTATGGATGCATTGAATTTTGGACGATGCATAACCCATATCATATAAATTTCAGAAATTCGAACAATGTACTAAACCGTAGTGCTCATACCTTCCTGTGTAATAGGTCGGGCTATAGTTTTACACAAAGTTGCAGCTAAAAGATGGGCCGATCAAACGAAGCTAGACTGAGAGATGATGGACCTTCACGTTCAGTGGAAAATGGAGATGATGGACCTTCATGTGGCGCGGCGGTTTGACAAAGCTGGGCTACAAGATGGGGATGATGGCTACCGTTTGCACGAAACTGGAATTCAAAGATGGGCCGGAAAGACGAGGCTCGAGCGAAGCTAGAATAAAAAAAGATGGACCTTCACGTTTAAACAAAGCTCCAATGGAAGATGGAGAAGACGTCAATCGATTTAAATTTGGTTACGAAGCTATCGTTGAGGGTTTCATCATTTGGGGGAAAATGGAGTGTTGAATTTTGGGGTAATACATGTGAGTCCTTATTCAACAATTGTTTCTTTATTCATTTCATTTCCCGCGTGGAGTGTTTCATGCCAGATCAATATTTTTTTTCAAAATTCTGTCATCCATGTTGTCTACCTATCATGTACAACCAGCTTGATTGTTATGCTAAAGAGTGGATAAAATGATCAGACCAATCCAAATCAAACCGAACCCAACTAAATCGAGCAGTTCTTAGAACCAAATTGAATCCGTTCTAGTTCTGGTTTCGATTCCGGTTCCAATTCTTGAATCAAAACCAAGAATCAAAATTGAAGATTCAACTTCGATTTGATTCCATATCTTTAAAAAAAAATTATTGATTCATGGTTCGATTCAATTTTCTTAGAATTAGAACCATGTTCACCCTAATAATGTATACTATTATGTATATCATTATGTACAAATAGTACCGCTTTTAATTTTTTAAAGTAATAATCGTTCAAATTTTAAAATGTCACAAAAATGATTACTCAATAAAAAATAATTAATAACATTCCACCATTAAGTGCAGACATATCATCAAACATTGTTATTCATTATAGTTCAATTTGATGTCTTTGTAAGTCTCCCACCATTAAATGATAAAGCAAAATGTCATTTGTACACTCCAAAGTGTAAATCATCTTTAACACTTTCTTTGTTTTCAAAAATCATTGGAGAGAAAATTATTTTTTTAATTGTCAAATGACAGCACATAGCAAACTTTCAAATTTGGTGTACATCATAGTGTGCACCAAACATGATTGAATAATAAAACATTCTCTATCAAGTATGTACTCTCTCACTACACAATTTCACACTGCTCAATGCTCATAACATCCTCACTAGCAATACGCACTAGCGTCCTCCCTAATGTCAATGTTGCCATTGTCGTAGCCAAACCCTAAAAATTTTATTCCTCGTCGTCGTTTACCTTCATCCACCAAATAGCCCATCTTTCTCCGATTACTTTCTTCACTCCTCTCGTAACAGTAAATTTTCGATTGGTAATGTCAATTCAATGAATCGTTGTACTTCAAGACATTGTCCAATGTATTCCCCTGCAATTTTTAATGAAAATTGGTTTTTGTTTATGAAATATATTAATTTTTGGAAGGTTGAGGACGATTAGTCTCTTTTTTTTTCTATATATATTCTTTTATTTTCACCCTCATTCTTATTAGAAGCTCGAATCCAAACTAATTGCTTTGTATATCTTTACTCTTTGTGCTTGTCGGGTAAGTAGCATAATGTTTGCTTCCCTAAGCTATGACTTTCCCATAGCGCTTTAGATAGATAATTCTATAATTCACTAGATATTTTTTTAAATGCAACACATTTTAAATGTAATGAGGGTCCTCAAGTTTTGCTCATTTTTTACTTATGCCTTAACTTTTTTCGTCACATTTTTATTTTAAACCTTTTACTAATTAACACATCATGTATTTGATGATAGTTTCTGACGAAAAATCTATTAGAACATAAAAAGAATTATTTCTCTCTCATATTTTTAATAAGCAAAATAAAAACAACATATGCGAAAGTTCGACAAAATATTTTTTACCTCATCTCAAAGATCTTTCATTCACATTTTTTAATAAGAACATTTTCTAAAACTTTTTGACCCTTGAATTCAAAGTATCCTACACTCACACAATTCATAGGGATCAACAAGCAATCGATGTTTTATAATCAAGGGTGTAATATTCTCTGTGTAACGGTCCTTATATAAGCACACAAATAGAATGTTTGGATAGAAACCGTCATAAGAGCCAAAGTATGCTAAATAATTGAAGGTCATGAATATGAATGCGATGTAAAAGTTTGGAACACAAGTGTAAAAATGATAAAAGATTAAGATCTTTAATTATAATTAAAATATGGTGTAGTTAACAAAAGTTCTAATGT
>CAIGRR010328380.1:0-10886 GCA_903798365.1 Fraxinus sp. 1973-6204 | reverse complement strand
AGTATAGGTACATCCAAATTAGGTTGGTACATACTTTTACTATAATTTATAGTTTAAGTACATCTCAATTAGGTTGGCACCTACTTAACTATAATATTTAATTTTTTTTTCACGGGTCACACCTCCTTGACCCGTGAACCGCCCACTCGGGTCACGGGTCGGCCCGCGGTCCCGGGTCGATCCGGGCCGATTTTCACGGGTCTGGTCCGTCCGTCCGTCTTGACACCTCTAAGAATATATTCCATAAGAAATCCACACGCTAGATACTCATTGTTTGTATGCGACTATTCACAGGAAGTCCACCAAATCAGGGTTTCCACACGCACAATATCACTTTCTTAAAGCATCTCCAATGATTCTGTAAAATCAGGTTTAAATTGACGTCTCCCAAATTACTTTTACATCTCCATTTACATTCCGGTGGAACTAAATCTAAATATTCTTCCAACGAAAATGTGTAAATCAAAATATAACAGCTTTTACGGGTGAAGTTAGTTCTAACATTGGGCGTAAAAAAGATGGAAAAGTCAATCTTTTTTTACTTTTTTCGAAAAGTCAATCTTTTTTTACATTTTATGTCGAAAAATGTAATTTGCATTTCGTTTGCATCTCTCAATCGGATAGGATTTTGGCCAATTTAAAGATATAAATATCACATATTAGATCTGTTATAGAATAACAGTGGAGATGTTCTTAAGCAGTACCTTGTGCCATCCCAATCCATTAATAGAATCGTCTCACTCTTCTCCCTTAAGATGTCCCAAGCACTACCTACATGGAAAAAAATTCCTTCTTTGATAGGCTCCAAAATGAAAATATGTGACCGTTCTTTGTTAGTCGCTAAGGTTTGAATAATTTCATCCGCCTTGGTTTCTCCTACTTTGGTTAGTTGGGAGTTATAGTCCCAGCTATCCATCCCCCAACAGTCTCTCAGTTGTAGCCTTTTATTTTTCAATGCTAGATAGTCATGCAATTAGAGGACTTGTCTTATTGCCAACGATCACACCAAAAGGATCTCTTCCCATCCTCAACTCGAAGCTTCACATTGTCATAAACATCATAGAAATCCTTCGTTGTCGACCTCCAGCAAAGAGAACATGTCTCTCGGTCTCCAAACAACACTAGTTGACCTTGCTCCATATATTTTGTTAGAAAAGTTGATGAAGAACTAAAACAACTTGAAGGCTTTATGGCAAATAGTTTGTAGGAGTAAATATACCTTAATCCAAGTTTGAATCGATTAAATAAAACTTGAAAAAAGGAACTAAAGAATAAAATTATAAAAAGTTGGTTTGTTCTTAGATTTTGTAAGTAATGGAATCAATTTAATGTTTGTGATCGATTTTCAATCATAAAAATCACTCATATATATGGAATTACAATCACCATGCATGAAAAGGTGCAAAAACCAAGCTAAAAGGGTGTAAAACCATTGAAAATAACATCAGAATTCAAAAATCCATTGAGTGTCTGCCGAGTTCAACAAAATGGTCACTGTATTTGCAACAGAAGGTCGGGTGGCAGCTCGGCCTTGCTGCCTAGGACATTTTTCTGCCTTCACCATTTTTTGTTCTCGTTTTGTTTTTGCTTGTTTTTTTTCTTGGTTAACCACTTCCATCACTTCCGAAATCACTCATCATTATTAATTTGAACAATATTTAACAATCCCCCACTTGTTCCAATATAAAATGAGTACAAACTCAAGTTTAACGACACTTATGCATAAAGTATTCCAACTTTAGTTGAAATCTCACAAAGTCATCATCGAAATCCTAGGCATGAAAGTTTTGAACCTATTATTCCTTGTGTTGATACCGGTAAAAACATGCACACGAGTATCAAGTATTCCAAGTTTTACACTATCTCGTTTAGTGCTTTTATGAACTTGCACTTCTTCTATTGATAGAATTTTAAAAGAGAAACTCCAATTATCTATTGAAGCGGTACCACTTCGAACTTTATATAGGTAAAGTTCTTGCAGTATCTTTGACACTTGTAGAGATACTTGATCCACCAATCTAAACTTTATTAAGAGTTATAGAATCTCAAACCTCCTATTCGTGACAACCAACATTTGTAACCTAGGTTAGGGTTTTAAAATAGAAAATAAGTGCTGAATCTATCCATTTATCGAATGACTTGTTATTACGATTTGAACTTTAAGTATACTTATTAGTATAGTCAGGTAGAGTTATCGTCATTGGTGGATTTAATGACGGGGTTTTAACCTCATCCTACTAGTTGTTGTTTGCACTAATTCCCTTGTGAGCAGTTTAGTGAACAGATTAGCCAAATTCTCATTTGACTTTACATAAGTAAGTAAAATTATTCCATCTTTGATTAATTTCATCACATAGTCATGTTTTAGACTCATATGTCTAGACTTACCATTATACACTTCATTGTACGCGCTACCTAAAGTGGCTTGACTATCACATAAGATAGATATATAAGAATTATTCATTTTTCCAAATGGAATTTCGTACATTATATCCCTAAGCCATTTAGCTTCTTTTCCGATTTCAGCCAAAACCACAAATTCGAATTTCATAGTTGAGTGAGTAATACATGATGTTTCTTAGATTTTCAAGAGACCGTACCTTTTCCAAGGGGAAATACCCAATCTGAGGTTGATTTATTCTCACCAACACTAGATATCCAACTAGTATCAATAAATCCTTGTCGAAAACTTAGAATATTGAAGATATAGATCTTTGGTTTTCTTCAAATATAGGTTTTTGATGTAATTGACAAGTTTGTGAACAAATAATACTAGATTTATATTGTAAAAGTCAAGGATTACGTTGCAAACATTATAAATTGAGTTGTATTAGGTCTATCATTCGAGAATGGAAAAAAGGCAAAAAAAGCAATTTCGCTAGATTGTCGTCCAGACTTTGCTCAAGCGGTAGAAACAGAAATATTGTCGCCCGCCTGCAGCCTTGCCTTTGCTCCAGCGACAAGCTATTCCTCACCTATCGCTATGCTAGAGCAACAAGGTTATTCGGAGAATTCTAATTCGCTTTTTAAGGCTTTTTGTGTGACCCATTAACCCTAATACTACAGTATAATTATCAGAAAACCTTTGAATGATTTTTCTTAAGGTTGAACATTGAGAAAACACATTTCTTCATATCCTCCTATAAGCTTTCAACCTTCACAATTTGATTTATTCTTGGTGTCAAAAACATCAAATCCATATAATCCAAATACCAAACTGCTACTTCCTAAATATCTATCAGTGTTTTGAAGATCAAGGGGAGGTGACTGGAGTTCCAATTGTTAGAGAACGTAGAGTTTTTCATTGATCCACAGGAGATAAACGAATTCATAAAGTCGAGAGTTGGCGTAGGAGCACGTAATCCAGGAGGACTTTGAAATTTGCAGTCGAGAGTTGATACATGAGTACGTAATCCAGAAGGGTTGTGGGAATTGTAGTCAGGAAGCCAGAAAGTACTAGTGGTAGTCGTGCCTGGCGGATTGTAAGTTCAAAATTCGTTTACAGTGGATTTTTCATTGGCAAAGTGCCCAGAATTTTTATCTAGTTGAGATTGCTCCATGATCATCTATATGTTACTTATTGTTTTCATATAACTGTAGTAATTCAACATAGGAAAATTTGATTGTTTGGTTAATTATCTAGAAATAATTAAAAGTGACTGGTTTCTATTTAATTATTATTTTTTACCACATAATCACCTATTCATCCTCTCTTGGTTTAATTTGACTCGAATCTCGTAATTTCACCAAGAACCCTCCTGGAAGCCTTCTAGTGTTCTTCGACTAAGTTTACTAATTATAAATGCTATGTCGGGTCTTGTACATCGCACATCATACATTAGACCCTCGATGGCACTTGCACACTCAAGTTGTGCTATAGATCTTCCATCATTCTTTATAAGTTTTAAACTTGGATCAAATGGAGTATTAACCTCTTTAATGTTTAAGTGTTTAAACTTAGTAATCACATTCTCAACACAATATGATTGGCTTAACATATGACCCCCACTAGTCTTGGTGACTTTATACCTAGTACGGTATCCACTTGAACCAAGATCTTTCATTTTAAATGTGGAAGATATAAACCTCTTTGTTTCTTTTATACCTTGCATTTGATTGCTATGTCATCCACATATAAACAAATGAGTACAACATGATTATCACAGGTATTTGAATATAAAATTTATCAACACTATTATGTTTAAATCCAAAAGACATTATTGCTAAGTCACACTTTTTGTGCCATTTCTTTGGTGCTTGTTTTTATCCATATAAGGATTTTATTAGTTTTCATAGTTTATTCTCATTTCTGGTTAGAACAAATCCTTCTGATTATTCTATATAGATCTCCTTATAGAGATCCTAATTTAAGAATGTCATTTTAACATCCATTTGATGTATATGCAAATCATAGCTAAAGTGAATATAATCCTAATTGACGTTATTTGTGCAACGAGTGCATACATGTTAAAGTAATATATTCCTTCTTTTTGTTGACATCCTTTAGCCACTAACCTAAATTTGAAGGTATTAAGAGTACCGTCAACATTGTACTTCCTCCTAAATACCCATTTACAGCCTATAGGTTTTGATCCAATTGGTAAATTGACTATTTTTCAAGTGTTGTTGGACATTATTGAATCAATCTCATCATTTACAACATCCTTCCAAAAGGTGCTATCTCTAGATAACATTGGTTCTTGATAAGTTTTTAGGATCGATTTCCACTTGAAGAACACACAGAGTAGTTCTTGTGAAAGTCTTCTTATTTTCCTCAACTAAATAGAAAGAAATAAGTTGAGATCTAATTCATCCGATCCTAACACTTTCTCCTTTCAAGCTCTTTTGATTCTGCGAAGTTTACTTTTCTCAACATTCTCGAAAGGTATTTCTAATTGTGATCTTGCAGAGCTAGAAGTCTCCACTTGAGGTTCTTTGAGAGAATTATTATCTGAAGATAACATATTCTCAAATAACTCTACTTTATGGGATTCCACAATATTGGTTTCCAAGTTTTGGGCATATCCTACAAAAATGCATTTGATCTCTCTAAGACTCAACTTAGTCTTTTTAGGGTCATTGTTCTTAATATAAGCAATACACCCTCACATTTTGAAATGACTATTGTTTAGTTTTCTCTCTTCCACAATTCATATGGGGAAAGCTTAAATCTTTTAGTAGGAATCTTATTAAATATGTGACAGCATTTAATAAAGCTTCACCCATAAATTAGATGGCAATTTAGCATTTAATAACATAGCGTTTATCATTTCAACTAGTGTCTTATTCTTTTTCTCAGCCAAACAATTTTGTTCGGGTTTTGTAGGTGCACTATATTGATGTATTATGCCATGCTGTTCATTAAAAAAAAATTAAATTCACTAAAGAAATATTCACATCTCCTATCAATTCTAAGGATTTTAATCTTTCTATTTAATTGATTTTCTACTTCGGTTTTATATATCTTAAACATGTTAAAGGCTTCATCCTTATGTTTCATCCAGTAGATATAGCAAAATCCAAAATGATCATCTATAAATGTTATGAAGTATCTATTACCTCATCTAGTTAATATTTCATTTAATTCTCATATATCGGAATGAATTAAGTTTGGCAAATTAGTTTCCTTTCAACACTATGAAAAGGTTTCTTAATCATTTTAGACTTTAACATATAATGCATATTTATTGTATTCTATGTTCCACATAAAATCATTCCGGTTTTAATCATTCTTTTTAAAGTAGAAAATGTCCTAGTCTATCAATGGGAGGTTATCCAACGAGTTATATATCTCCTTTGCCGAGGTGTTACTTGTGTAGAGATCATAGAGGCGATCAGAGAGAGCGTTCAGAATGTGTCCTCTACATATCAATTCATCTTCTTTTCTCTTCTTCCTTTTCGCCCTTGTTTTGTAGGTGTCATTTGGGATTGGTTTTATCATTGGTGCCAAGTCTGGATCCAAAATGTAAAAGATCTTCAAGGTTGTGAGAAGAAACTTTAACTTGTCCTTCTATCTTATAAAGTTGACATGTCGAATTGCTAAGTCTCAAAAGGCTTTGATTCATCATCTTTATTATTGCCATGGTTATCTCGTTCTCCATGTTGAAAATGTATTTGGGATTAAAGAGAAAAGCTGACGAAGAATGAAAAGAAAACTAGCAACATTAAATTGCTAAAATGGAAGGTTTGAACACGACTATAAATCGCAATCTCAAACCATATTTACCGCCATCGGGGTAAGTACTTGAAGGCTTTATGAAGAATAATTTGTAGGCGTAAACAAACCTGAATCCAAGTTTGAATCAAGCAAACACAATTTGAAAAATGGAACTAAAGAACAAAATATAAAAACTTGGTTTGATCTTAGATTTTTGATGTTAGTGATTAGTTTTCAATTATGAAAATCACTTATATATATAGAATTACAATCACCATGCACAAAAGGTGCAAAAACTAAGCCAAAATTATGTAAAACCCTTTTAAACGA
This sequence comes from Fraxinus sp. 1973-6204, assembly GCA_903798365.1. Taxonomy (NCBI): domain Eukaryota; kingdom Viridiplantae; phylum Streptophyta; class Magnoliopsida; order Lamiales; family Oleaceae; genus Fraxinus; species Fraxinus sp. 1973-6204. The sequence goes on along the minus strand of CAIGRR010328380.1, from coordinate 4,399 downwards.
CTCTAGAATTCAAACCTCTGATAGGAAAATTGTTGTACTAGGCAGTCACCCAGTACAAAATAGGACGCCTGCCCAGTTCAACAAAACGGTTACTGTAATTACAACATAAGGCTAGGCGGCTACCCGGGCCATTTTTCGACCTTTACCGTTTTTTGTTCTCGTTTTGTTTTTGCTTGTTTTTCTCATGGTTAAAACCTTCCATAGCTTCCAAGATCACTCTTCATTTTTAATTTGAACGATATCCAACATATGTTGTTAGAATTTGGGTGTGACTCGAATTTCTTGTTGAAGTAATTGAAGACCTCTAATTGAAGTGGATGTCAAGAAGAATTCAGTTTGGAATGATATTGTAGTCCTATGTCAAGGTGAAGTTATATTTTGGATGCCCATTGGGAGTTGGAAATTGGTATTGGACTTAAAAAAGAGTTCGTGATGAAGAAAACAACTTGGAATAAGAAAAAAGGAAAAAGCGTGCATAATGCCCTACGCCGTAGTGCCCCTGTTCGTTTTTCTACCTTGGACACCGGGGCACGTAATGGGGGCACCACAGCGTCGGCCTCGGTGCTGGGGTGCCCAAAGGTGGCGCCGTGACACTTGTTCTAGATTTTTCGTGTTTTTCCCTCCTTTTTCGTTTTGGACTCAATTTTTTGACACCTACCTAATCAACAACTCTATTAGGAGGATTTGGACATCTCCTACATGTTCCCTATAAATATTAGACTATTCTATACAATTTTATGATATGAGAATAGTGTGAAAAATTATTACTAGCTTTTAGAATTATTGTAAGATTTCTCCATCTTCATTATTTGTGCTAAAATAAAATCTTTTAATTCATCTGCCATATTTTTTCTCTTCTTTTATTCTTTTGCTTATGATCAAGTACTTCATCATTGTGACATATAACTTCAACATCTCAATTTGGTGGTTGGTTTCATATCAAGTGATATCGAGTGATACTTGAGTTTTTGTTTAGCAGTTTCAGAATGCGCAAGATTTGATTTACTTGAGTTTTTGTTCATGATGACTTCCATGAAGTATGACATTTCGCTTTTGGATCGGAGCACTTGATTTTCTCTATGGTAGGTTAAGATGCATGCAATACTTGCACAACAGGATTTGGATGATGCGTTGTTGGGAATTGACAAGATACCCGCAACTTTGACCTTGGAGGATAACTTATGGAAGGATAAGAAGGCATTTTCTCTCATTCATCTTCATCTATCATTACCAGTATTTACGATGTTTTGAAGTAAGATTTAATAGCTGCTTTATGATTAAGGTTGGAGCAATTGTGTATGACTAAAAGTCTTAAAAATAAGTTACATCTGAAACAACGTTTATACTGTCATCGAATGGCAGAAAGAGGATCATTGAAAGATTACCTAGCAGTATTTAAAGAGATCGTCGCTGATTTGGAAACTTTTGAAGTAAAGTATGATGAAGAAGATTTGACCTTGATCCGTGTTTGTTGCTCACTTCGTTTTATTCATTTAGAGACACGATCTTGTATAGTCGTGATACTTTCACCATAGATGATGTGTATGATGCTTTGTTTTCAAAAGAAAAGATGAAGCATTTGGTGTCTAAAGCTAGAGATGAAGAAGGCCTTGTTGTTCATGGGGGTTCTGGAAGGGGCAGATTGAAGTCTAAGTTTAGTAATCAGATTTGTAACTTTTACAAGAGGAAGAGACACATGAAGAAGGATTGCTAAAAATTGCGAAATAAATAAAGGTTGGCTGCAAGTCGATAAGGGAATTAATCAGAGATTTCAGGTGAAGTAGACCTCGTAAAGAATATTGTAAGTGAGGAAGATCTCTTGGTTATTTTTGACATCGACTCTAAACTAGATGAGGATTGGATTCTGGATTCAGCGTATGTGTTTCATATGTATCCTAATAAGGACTTGTTTACTACATATGAAGTTGTTTCCAAAGGTGTTGTGGTTATTGAAAACAATACACCTTGTCGGGTTGTTGAAATTGGTACAATCATATTGAAGCTATTGGATAGGACAATTACAACACTTGGTCAAGTTCGACATGTTTCGAATTTGAAGAAGAATCTCATCTCGTTTTCTATCCTTGATTCAAAGGGTTATGAGTTCTTTGGTGGAGGTACAATTTTGAAGGTTTGTAAAGGTGTCCAGGTTATATTGGAGAGACAGAAAATGTCTCAGTTATACATCTTGTAAGGTTGTGCCGAATCTAGAAGAGTCAATTAGCACAAGTTCAGTACTATGGTGGACATTCAGTTTGGTACAATTCCTTTAAAATCTCCTAAAGGGTCGAATTTGAATAATATAACTCAGTGGAATTCAGGAGATATGGAAAATGCCGCTTTGACCATCACATGTGGTGCTATTATATTCTACTGGTAAGGATGGACCCAGTAGAAAAAAGGTATGTGGATGCTGATTTTGTTGAGCATGCTTTCAGCGTAGTAGAAGGTGTATAATCTAGCAAGGGGTCTTCCTTAAAAGCATTTGGATTTGATTCTGCTTTGGGGTGTACTACAGCCTAATTTGGTGAATTTTTGGGAATCCAAGGTAATTCTACAGAGTAGTACTTCGATTCATTGGAATGGTGGAGTATTTTGTGTTTAGTTGGAGAAATCAGTTCTGGTTATTGTTGAAGATTCAGTTCCTTCCTTGCATACGGCTTTTCTTTTCCAGGTGGAGAAAATTTTGGATTTTTTTTGTTGCAGTGGAATTCATATCAAGGTGGAGATTATTAGAATTTGGGTGCGACCCGAATTCCTTATTGAATTAATTGAAAAATTCTAATTGAAGTGCACGTCAAGAGGAATTCAGTTTGGAATGCTATTAGAGTCTTATTCAAGTTGAAATTCTATTTGGAAGCCCTATTGAGAGTTTGAACTGTATTGGACTTGAAGAGATTGAAATTATGGATCGGGAAGAAAAGTCGTCGCATTTTCACTAGCCTACCTCTAGCTGGCCGCTCAAGCAACACATGCAAGTTTTCTCCAAAACTTGGTCGCTCGTTTGTCGCTCGAGGGACAGGGTTATCTGGCCTAGTCCCTTTTCGCGTTGTAACATGTTTTTGGCATTCTACTTCAACTACGACTCATCTATTAGGGTTTGGATGCCGCCCTACATAGTTGTTTATAAATATTAGGCTCTATTATATAATTTTATCGTGTGTAAGAAAAGTGATTACTAGTTTTAGGATTATTGTAATATTTTTCCATCTTCATTATCTGTGGTGCAATAAAATCTCATAATTCTTCTACCATATTTTATTGTCTTCTTTTATTCTTTTGCTTATGATCAAATACTTCATTATTGTACCATATAACTTCAATATCTCAATCCGGTGGTTGGTTTCATATCAAGTAGTATCGAATAATACATGATCCTTGAATTCCCAACAATTGGTATCCGAAATTCTGAGCATGATTAACTCAACAAACTGAGTGATTCATTTGACCTCATGTTATCTTTAAAATAAACACAATAGAAATATTTTTCTTCACATTGGGCTAATGATTTTAAAGGAAAATAATTCCTTAATATTACACTCTGCTTTGCAGTATGTGCCTGTGACCTTTGCTTCAGCACATTTGCCAAAGTTCGTGCAAAATGTTAAGCTCCAAGATTCTTCACACAACAACTGGCAAGTTCGAGCAAACATTAGGAAAAATGGTCATATACATTGCTTCACAGTAGGTTGGTCAGAGTATACAAGACAAAAAAATATCCAAGTAGGTGATACATGTGTATTTGATCTCCTCAGTGAAGATGAAGAAATACCAATGTTTAAAGTGTACAAGATCTCTCGTGCAGATGGAAGCTTCATTCCTACCTAAATTATGATATTCTGCTCCTAGCTTTTGCCTGTACAAAATAAATTTATTTTCAGTTTTAAAACTATTAACTCTACGAATTTTAGCTTCGTCTGAAGCCATTTATGTTTTTTGTTATCAAGCTTTAAATGCGTCAATCAGTAGTTAAGACGTTAGCTACCTCGGTTGCGAATTTCTTGATGCATATAATTATTTGTTCCAGTTAATTTTCAAACATCTTTCAGTTTCATTGGCTAAATTATGATTTGTTGACTTGTTTTTTTTTTCCCAACTGTTCATATCTGTTTGTTCTCTCTATTTCATTTGTGAAAAATCTTAGCCTCTTATGGACAATGTCATTATTGTGTTTATATAATTTTTTATTTTATTGTGTTCCTTTCATTATTTTAAGTGCATGTACACCAGAATTATTAGACTTATAGAAGCAAGGCTAAAGATAATCATTAAGTGAATGATACTCTCAAAACATAGTGCTTCATTAAGTCAAATCATAAGATACTATTTCTAAAACTTTTATCAATTTGTTATTGGGGAATTTGGCCATTTAATCTCTCTAGACAATGTATTTGGTTAA
>CAIGRR010328373.1:0-10035 GCA_903798365.1 Fraxinus sp. 1973-6204 | reverse complement strand
TTTTTTTTTTTTCCCCCCCCCCCCCCCCCCCCAGTCTTTGAAACTTTAGGAACTCCCTTCTCTTATTATTACACTTTCAACCAGGAGAACATAAGAGTTTACACCATATTTTTGTCCGAAATTGAACATCTTTCAGAGACACAATTCCCAAGTAAACACTAAGACAAAACTTGATATTATGTAACACAGGCTTTGTAGCACAGATACTTCAACTAGGGTAACGTGTCCGTATCTGTGTTGGACATGTGCCGATATCTACAGTCCTCTTGATACTATTATAATCATTTTTCTTTTTTTACTAAAATATTATGGTTGTGTTTGACACCCATTTTGGAGAAGAATTTGATTTGGAATAGTGATTGATGGAAAAATGTGTGGTTGAAATGAAGAAAGAGAAAAAAATGGATATCAAACAAGGGTTATATATTTTTAACTCAAAATTATTAGTAAATAACAAATATGTACTCATATTTAAAAGATTTCAGCAACAAACTTAATAGCTAGTATAAAACCAAATTTATAGTATAGAAATGAAGAATTTTAAAAAATTTAATTAACGTGTTGGAGATGTGTCGTATCAGTATTTTTTTGAAAAATCGCGTGTCGGACACGGTGCATCATAGAACACAGGAATGTAACAATTTGACGACAAACAATTGAAGAAGAAGACGGATGAGAATGAACAAGGTGTTCAAGAAGAAGAAGAATTTAAGGCAAAAGAAAATAAATTTATTTTATATATTTAAGGATACCTATTATAATGACTAAGCCTCCATTATATAGAGTAAATAAGCTAAAATTAGTGAAACAAATCTTCTCGACCCCCGGCAAGCACCACACTCAGATATATTAGGCCGATTCACAAAAAAAGAAAAAAATTAGTAGATCCTGATTCCTCGGCCCTTCTAGAAAACCCCCAGACCAATTTATATGTTAGGATTTTCCACAAGAAGTTTCAGATTTAGAGGAGAAAGGGTTTTATTGCTAAAATTGCCTTTTCTTCTTCTATGGCATTATCAAAGTCTTTTTTTTTTTTTGGTTTCCATCTCTGTAGCACGGATACTTCAATTAGGGTAGCGTGTCCGTGTCGGATACGAGTCGATATCGACACTTATCGGACACTCTAACGTAATCATTTTTCTTTTTATATTAGAAATATTATATGTTGTTAATTCAGAATTATTAGCAAGTAACAAATATGTACTAATGTTTAAAAGATTTCCACAAGAAAATTAATAACAAATATAAAACTAAATTTATACTATATAAATGAAGAATTTTTAAGAATTTAATCAACGTGTCGATAACATGTTGTGNCACTTATCGGACACTCTAACGTAATCATTTTTCTTTTTATATTAGAAATATTATATGTTGTTAATTCAGAATTATTAGCAAGTAACAAATATGTACTAATGTTTAAAAGATTTCCACAAGAAAATTAATAACAAATATAAAACTAAATTTATACTATATAAATGAAGAATTTTTAAGAATTTAATCAACGTGTCGATAACATGTTGTGTCTGTACTTTTTTTAAAAATCGCGTGTCGGCGTATCCGACACTTATCATGTCGGACACACGTGTCCGTGTCGGTGCATCATAGGTTTCCATCATGAAAGCATCTATTTACTGCCTCAATGAAGTATTTAGAGGTTGTTTGAGCTCCATTTTTTTGAAAATTCATTTTCAACTACACATTCTCCTATAAAATAATATTACACGTCAATCGAAAACTTTTTCTTAATTTAAACCGTACATTCTCTAAAAATCGCTATTCAAAAATGCATTTTTCCTCTCAAAATGGGGCTCAAACGACCTCCTAATCGATTTGAACATCTAGGTTGGTGGACAGAGGTTGTTTCTGTGAAAATTTGATTGTGGGCAGAAGTTTTCTTGTTCTTGTGCAACGCATCTGTACTTTCAATCAACCAGAGGATGTAATTACTTGTTTTCACGTGTCATTGAAAGAATATAGGTGGTATGGTCAAATGGTGAATGTACTTTTTGGTTATGCCTAAAGTTTTCATGCTAATAGGAAAATAAGATATTACTGACAAGAAAACATCTGAATTGTAGTGGTATTTCATCCCGGAGATTTCCTTTGTGATTTAGCATGTGCAACAAGAAAATTAATTGTATAATCTCCTTGGAGGCTAATTAACAATCTCAGTAATTATTACTCACTTTGAAAATGTTCTTTCACCCTTCAAAATATTTTTTTTTTTCTCAACGTATACAGTATTTTTTCTCAGTTTGCTTTCATATAGAAAACCAAAAATTGGTTATGTATAAGAAACAAGATTGCTAGAAATTACTGAAGAAGGGCTTATATGAGGCCTCCTTTCAACATATAGAAGGGGTCTTGATTGGTTCCGGAAATTTGTTTAAATGACGGGTACAAGATTCATGTCTCATTTCAGATGCAAATTATGGCTTCGGATGTACCGTCGTGTTCTGAACAGAAGTACTGTTCTTATTTGAAATGTTTGACATAATGCATTATTTTAACGTCTCATTGTTGTGGATTTCTTCCATTTTCTCAATTCTGGATTTCTATTCTTAGTGAACTCTAATGCCTTGGGCAGGTAGCTTGTTCCCAGTGTAGTGAAACTATGGAACGTGATGTTTTAAATTTTCATAAAGGAGAAAATTGCCCGCAGAGGATTGTGACTTGTGAATACTGCGAATTTCCATTGCCAGCAATTGATTTATTGGAACATCAGGTAGTAATATATTAAGATAATGAATATTGAATTTTTTTTCAGTGATGTAATCTATTTGTCATCAATTAATTCAGGAAGTATGTGGGAACCGGACAGAGTTATGCCATCTGTGTCTCAAATATATCAGACTCCATGAGAGGGATGGCCATGAAAGCCGCTGCAATGGTCTTGTCAATGACATTGCGGAATCTTCAAGGTATGAAGAGAGACATTTTTATTTAGTTAACTTGTTGCCTTGAGTATTCATAAGATGTTTATATGATAAATCTTCATTTGGAATGAGAAATTTATTCTTGATGTACTTCACTGATTTCCTCATTTCTTAACCTGAAAATTGACATGTAATGATTGGTTTTCTAGGATAAATGAAAAAAATAAAAATAAAAAAAATTCAAGTAATAATGTTGGAAATCCTGAAAAAAGTGATACCTAAAACTTCATTCTGCACAGGAACATTGTTTTTCAGCGGATGGGTTTGTTATTGATGCGTATGGTAACATTAGCTGAAAGGGATTGCAATTAAGGTTGTTTAGCTCCTAAAAAGAACAGATACAGAAACAGAAAATGAAAATGATACGAGAAAAAGTCTTGCACCATTTTCCTAAAAGATAGGACATGTAGATAGCATCACTCCCGTCTGAAACTGACCTACCTCCAATAGAGTGATAATATTTGTATTCTATTCTGGATTCTTGGCATATCCTATGGTACTTGTTTTTCCGTTAATTACATATTGACCATTCTTTTCCTTGCTCACTTGGTGTCTATTTGTTATTTCCCCCAGAATTCTATTTAATTTCTTATTCGTTTGGTCCCAAGTATTTCTGACACGGGTTTTTCTGATATCAATGAAGGAACACGGGGCCACCTGAAGGAGCTCAAAGAAGACCACGACCACCACGCGAGTTTTCACCAAGGCGCCTCTTTTTTTCCATTGCAGTTACTGGCATCGCTGTTCTGTTAGGTTCACTTTTCTTTCAAAGGAAAAGAGAACAAAATCAAGTGCATTAATCCTAAATAATGCATCTATCTGCATTCGTTGCATGCACTATCTTTGGATTACATATTTTGTTTTAATTGGACTTGTTACATGTGAAACACTGATTCTGTCACTGTTTATATGTTCCAATGTATGCTTACGTAGACTGGATATACATATCAAGCCGTGATGAGTTGGAGCTGAAAATCGAAATTTGCTGGAGTAAATGCTGATATCAAAATTGATTCCATGTAAAATTGGTAATAAAATAAAGGGAAAAATTCAATACCTAGACATTAAGTATGCTTCATTTCACTTTTAAGATAATACGTTTCCAATTCCAACACTAGAGAATCTTTTATATTCCGTTAAGATTCAATTCCTAAAATCAATCATTAAGTTTCCATTTGTGACTGGACTCCTTAAAATACATATTTTCATCTCTAAAACACAAGTTCATCTCTCCATTATCATTTATGGTCACCTCTGTCACTGATATTGATAAAATTTGGAGATTTCATGTCACAAATTGAAGAATATCGTCACAAATTGATAATTATTGATAGTTGTCGGAAAATTTTTGTTATGCTGAATTGAATTCGTATCCAGTCGTTCCTACACACAGTAACATACCGCTAGTTGCTTGTGGCCTTTTTCAGTGGAGGTGGAAGCGGTCGCGAGCACTCAAACTATCAAGTTAGTGGATTGATGGAAGGAATCTGAGACGTCCGACGATGGTGTTCACTGGAAATCTCATTTTTTGCGGTAATGTGCATGTGGGTAGATATATTGTTGAGAACTTGTGCTCTTTTTAGGGACCAACCCCTTCTATAGTGCAAGTGTAGGCATTTATAATGAGAAGGGAATAAGAAAGGAACTGTTAGATGTGGAACAAGTGGCTCTGAATCTAGGGTAATCCTGTCGTAGGCGTCAATCCACCAATCCATAGGTGGGCGGTTCATTTAATGTTTTCTGATATTGTAAAGCATCGACTTGACACTTTGGAGCCTGCCATACGTCCCATCAATCAATCATAAGGATTTTGGTTCTTGAGATCTTCCCACAAAAGAACTAGTACGTAGGGTTGAAGTGAAGCGGTTGTGGCAGGAGTGATAGTTACGTTTTGTATGTCTTCACTTCGGACTTAGTTTCGATTGCGATAGAGTGATGAGGAGTGTGGGCCTTTGCATCCACTTGGGTTGGCAGATGGAGTCTATTCGTCTAATGTGTGGTGGAGGACGAAATTAGTTCGTCCGCCACGTGGAGGATGAATCCAATTCATCTGCCACGTGGCGTTCATATTCAGTTCGTTCCTTGACGTGGGAGACGACTTGGGAAAAACCTGTAACATAACATGCAATAGCTGGCTTTAATGAATTATAAGATTACAGATTACTTGGTAGTGTGTTAATTTCAAACAAATTTTACATTCTAATAGAGGTCACAAATGTCAGATGTAACATATGCTATCTAACAGATACTCAACAATGACGTTAAATACACTGGAGTCAATGAATGCGGTCACAAATGCAGCCAAAAACTATCCTATTGTAGCTTTATTAGATTCGTTGCGATAAACTATACAATCTTGGTTACACAAACATAGGGACACTGCGTATAGCACATTTACGAAGTTGACGAGCAGATACGAAAAAATGCTTAGAGAAATGAGCACTGATTTGAGAAATTTGAGGGTAAGATTGATATCTGTGACCTTAATCTCATATATGTGACCTTAACTTCCAGCTACTTCAACATGTAGTTATCTATTACCTGATACACATATGTTCTTATTTGTGTTTGAACTCAATCTCTGTGTCAAATATTTAATATATGTGAATTTAAAGTCATTATTTGCAGGTATATCCTACAAATAACACCATGTTTTTTGTAAGTGGTGAATGTTCAACTTTCATTGTCGATATAGAACAACGCACATGTACTTACATGATGTTTCAGATAGATCATTTATCATGTCCACACGCATTGACTGTCATTGCAATGATGAGGATAGATCCATACGATTATTGTTCATACTATATTACACAATAGAGACATACATGAATGCGTACTAGGACATTATTTTTCCAATTGAAAATCTAATGTCTGGAGAGTGCCTGATGAAGTGAAAGACATACTTGTATTAGCACCTAATCAGAAAAGAAGTTCAGGAAGACCTACACAAAAGATGATCTCATGTGAAGGAAAAATAACCGTCAAATGTGGACGTTGTGGTGAAAATGGTCACAACCATAGGACGTGCAGCAACTTGGTTTCATTAAGTAAAAAAAGATCATAGTTACATGCAAATAATACGATGTCAACTGATAATACACATTAATTGTAGTTATAACATTTAAGTTTGTTCTCTTTATTGTTTCACTCATTAGCTGTGGATAGTGTTAGGTTTACCATGTAACTGTACATTGTTATTCATTCAAATAAATTCATTTGACTTGTGAATATGACTTGACCATTTGAGAACTGATGTGAAATTTGTAGGTTGGGGTATTGATATGTGACTTGATATTGATTAAATTGTGACTTAGACCGGTTTGTAAACTATTGACAATAATATTTTTGTATGTGACTTATTTTGTTAATTGATCTCTAACTTGTAAATAATATGAAGCATATATAAATTAATTAAAAGTATATGTGTGATGCGAGATTATGATATGTGACTATAAATTACAGATTTGTGAGTTGTAAACAACAATCCGTGACTTGTAAACATTAATTAGTGACATCAAGAAAGAAATCTGACATGTACACATTAGTTAACTGTTATGCAAACATTTATATAGTGATATGTGACCTGTAAACATTATCATGTGACTTGAAGGAAATAATATGTGACATGTATACAGTTTAATGGTTATTTTTTCATATTGACTTTAGAATAATGACTTGTAAGTATAATTACTAAGTTGTGACCTGTAAACAGTACATCTATGTAAACTTGAAAACAAGGTTCTGTGACTTCAACATAAGAATCTGCCTATTAATTCAAGATAACTGATAAAATGTAATAGACATAACTAATGAAATAATATTTCATAGCAACATGAACATTCATAAACTTAGAATGTAATTATCATTACAAAATGAGATCTACATATTCCCTTTTTACTACATATTTACATCGATGTTCGGTCACAGATCCAACTTTCAATCTATAAGTATACCCTCTTCTGCCTTTTCCTTTACCACCTTGGTGGCCTTCTTGATTTACGGTGCTTATAAACCAGTGCAGTTATATCCAGTCAAGCTCTAGCAGCATCAAAATCCTTTGGCATGGATCATAAGTCATTTATGAAGAATGTATTCAACATATTTGATCATAAATATGTAGCAATCATGGTCGAAAAAAAGAATGTCAGTTTATTAGTTTTTACATTAAAATAGTGGTCACAAAATGGATATTTATTTAGGCAGTTGGTTATATGTTAAAATGATTGTCACAAACATACCCATTTTGCTGTTGTGGCCCCTCATAACCTAACACGAGCCTCAAGTCCATGGAATCATCCTTTGAATTTCTATTCCATATTTCAATTGCATTCATCAAATGAGGGATGTTTCAAATATTGTTCGATTCTTCCCTTATACTCTTAAATCCACGAAGATTCTCCTAGCTGAATTGAATATAATCAATTCTCGATCTTTAATATCAAGCATTGCCAACATCCAATGTGCCTTGTTTGTAGGCAAAATTGACATTAAGACTCGGTTCACTTCAGCCCGTGGACTGCTCGAAAGTATTTTGACACATGTGATATCATTAAGCAGCATTGTCTTAGTGAGTAGACCATTTGGATCTTCATGAATTTCAGATATACATTCTTGATTGTAACCTGAAAGTACGAGTCAGTTGTGGTAACCTTAAACTTGACATTTTCGTCATACCGTGCTAATTGAAGAAGGTAATAGAAGCATACATCCATTTGCTATCACAATAGAAAATAATAAACAATTGACTAGTCTTCAAGAGTTATAAGAACGTTTATATATTTGTATGTAACTTGTGGCATATTGTATTGACATATGATGTGCATATGAACAATGATGTTTTTATGTGATATGTTGGTCGTCTATGGGTTCTGTGATCTGTATGTAATTTATGTGACATGACTATAATGTCTGTGACTTGTTTATATGGTATATGACCCACAGCTTGTAACTTGTGACTATTAAAGAGTGATGTTTGTATGTGATGTGTGACATGTCCATGGGTTCTGTGACCTGTGTGTAATTTATGTGATATGACCATAATGTCTGTAACTTGTTTACATGGTATGTGACCTACGGTATGTGATACAGGACAAACGATATCATACATATGTAGAATGATATGTGGTCTTTGCATAACGAGTTGATCAATGACGCGTCTGGAGAAACGAGCTCATGCCACCATGTTTTGTTGCCTAAGGAGAGTAAACCAATATAAAAATGGGGCTTAATCTCACGTCAGCATCTTTTATTTTTTCCTGTAAAGAAAAATAAATAAAAAACTATTTATACTCATTTGCAATGGATTTATGTCATAGTTCACAAAATAATGTCATACGTACTTGTTTGTTGGTTTGTAACGTATGTGGAACCAATTCTTAAATGCCGCAACATTAGCTTCATCTGTATTCCGATTGCAATATCGAAAAATTAAAACATTCTCCGAACTCTTGATTTGATTCCCTTCGTTAGAAACAAACAGAGACTGTAATATTCGTGCCGGTTTAGAAACTCACTTCAACGGCAATCCAAATATGGGTGCATAAGTGGGTAATACTTGTCATATAATGAAATACTAAACACTGTAGTTCATCTGTTACCTATAATAGGTAATATATACTTTGTGCGCGTAAATAGTTTTTTTTTAATTAGAAACTTCTTGAAGTTCACATTTTGTGTCTTTCACTACACGAGTGATTATAACCTCCAATTGTTCTTCTACTTGTTTTGATTAAAGCATTGGCNTAGTTCATCTGTTACCTATAATAGGTAATATATACTTTGTGCGCGTAAATAGTTTTTTTTTAATTAGAAACTTCTTGAAGTTCACATTTTGTGTCTTTCACTACACGAGTGATTATAACCTCCAATTGTTCTTCTACTTGTTTTGATTAAAGCATTGGCAACTCAATGTTGCCAACATTTGGAGTAGGTTGGGTAAAACCAATCCCCAAATCAAATGAACTTACTTATTCCTGAATGTTTATAGCTCAGCAATTCACTTCTCTATTTGAATTTGTTCAAAATTTGATCCATTGAGCTTGATATCAATGTGTTTATGGATTCAGATAGAAAGTTCAATTCTGACTTCATCTCCAACAAGTTCGACCTGAATGCTCATTGCATACGAACAAAAATATTCATCTTACGATTTCTGTCAACCTTAAATGATCATAAATTTGCCTTAACATCATTGATTTGTGTGGACATCTCTTTATTTTTCGTTTGGAGTTCACTACTTTCATTTTCAAACTCTCCAACACCTATAAAATTTGACATACATCAATGACATGGAGAATAAGGTATTTTTGTATATGAATGATGTGTGACCTATGCAAATTCCTGTGTGACCTGTAATGACATCTAAAATTGGACACTATTACATGTGGCCAATGCAGGTATATCTGTGACCTATATAAATAACATGTGTCATATTTACTACGGTATGTGACAAATGTATATGTACATGTGAACTACGTTAACAATAATTTTCTACAATATGAACTTGTATTAAACATTTGTGACCAATTCATAGTCATTTGTGACTTCAATGAAGTTACAAGTGATCTCGTCTTAAAATGCAAATTTAAGAGAAAAATATGACACTTGACCCAAAATTAGCACGTAGATTGAAATTTGAAACATTAACTTGAATAAAAAAAATGCATATATGACAATATATGATAAATCAACATACATAACTACACTTAATTAATGATAGCAAAATACATCAAATCCGTTTGCATGTGCTGAATGAGGTGGAGACATATGAGCTGATGTACCCTCTCATCCACCAGTGAATAAATGTGCGCAATGTGTGGCTCGATCTAAGGATCCATTGAAGAACGGATAGAAAATGATGTCGATTGTCTTCTCGGAGGTAAATGAACAATATCGTCATTGTTATCCTTGATATCACTATAATGGCCCAATCGTGCATCAGTAATTATTAGAATGCGTGTTCTAGACCTGTTGATTGGTCGATGGAGCTTTGAGCTTCTGTTGACACCTGATAACGATGGTTGTTGTGGTATGTTATATGGAACACCTGATAAGTGCGGATTTTTGCACTTATTCGGACCATTAAATTTAGATA
>CAIGRR010328329.1:0-10780 GCA_903798365.1 Fraxinus sp. 1973-6204 | reverse complement strand
TATACTTCGTCGTGTTGGACACGTGCTATTGCAAGTTCCATATGCTGCCCAACGTAATCCAAGGAACATTGTGGTAGCTGATGACTGTTTTCAGCTATCAAAAGTTCCTATCACTCAGGTGGTAGTCAAATCCATGGAGAAGCTCTATGGAAGTATGTTCTTTTGCTTCATTTGTTCTCAAGAATACTGTGTTTAAATTCCTTCTATGATTTAAATCGTTAATTTTCTGGGTTGTTTCTGAGAATTACCTTTTCCAGGACAAGTATTGAGGCATGAGAATCTTGGTGACTATCTAAACTTGAAGGTTCCAAGCTTAAATGCATTTAATGTTGGGAAACCAAATGGTGAAGTAAAATCTTCTTCCATAAGATCATTAGCAAATGTCATGCAGATGCTTAAGAGGTGAGTCTGCTGAGTAGTCCCAAGTAAATGATTTCCATTATTTTGATCTAAACTATTTATTGTACTTGGAAATTCTTTATTTTTCAAATACTCCTTTTACTCCAACAAATTTGGCGACTTTCATTTCAATTGGTATTTTAGGTAAAGGGCAAAGGGCTTTTACAATTTCTCAATTTTACCATTTTAAAATTATGAACTTTAGTCTCTCTCTCTCTCTCTCTCTCTCTCTCTCTCTCTCTTCCCCACCCCCGTCTTACCCCCACCTGTATCTGGATGGTCACCACCATAGCCACGATGAACCAGCAAAGTGCCACCATCATCTTCCCACATCTCAAATTTTCTAACTCCCTCCCAACAGAATAGGAGGTGAGGGAGACGGCAGAAGAGGAGATGGAGAGGAAGGTTGTGGTTCTGGAAATGGGGGAAATGGCGAGAGATTTGTGGAGAGTGGAAATCATTCTGGTGAGGTCCAGAAAAAATGATACCGATGTAGGTTTTTATTGGGTAAAAATTGCCGTATTTTGTACATTGCATTTTGTCCTCCATTTGCAGCTTCTTGTAGTGTTAATTTTGTTCATGTTTTTCACAGTCCATAGCGAAATTCTTTTCCTATCTCTTTAAAATTAAGCTTACTAACATTATTTTAACTTGTAAATAATTTTGATTTCCATTGATCTCACGCCTTATCCTCTCTGTCACTTTCTGTATTCCAGTTTTTTTTTAAATTATATTTCTTATCTCAGAACTGACTCTTTTCTATTTGGATAGTATAGTTCGGAGATTTAGCTAATACAATATAATTATACCTTCTTTATCCTAGTTTTCTTCATTGACATTTACACAGAAGGTGCTCCCACCATTGCCCTTGTCCAGAATAGGAGACAACACAAACAAAGAAACACGACTAAAAGTATACTTATTCCCCTGTTAAAGGTTCTAGCTTTTCTAAAAGTCGTAAGCGCGAGATCATATTTAATGATGGAGTAAGGTCAAAATAGTAAAGCATTTCTACTTTACTCCATCCAACCACCTCTGTCTTGTATCATTTCTCAATGACTGGATTATGTGAAATTATGATGCGTCTTTGGGGTTTGATCCCATGAAATAACAAAATTAACTAGGAGACCTCTCTAAATTGGTATATCAGTAAATGTTTAACAGTATAGGGCTAATAACTGGAATCATCGTTACCTTCCAGGATTATAATAAAGTGATATTTTGCTATTTGATCACAGGCATGAATTCAAACAAAATCATGGTGAATGGATAAACTCAGTAAACCCTTCTCTGGATCCTTCTATCACAACTCAAATACCTGAAGTGCTCGAGTTGGCTGATACAGAATTAGAAAAAATTCATACGGTTAGGAGTGAATTGCGTTCAGCTCTGAATGCCCTTTTAAAGGTATTGTTTTATAATAACTCAAGTAAGCATGGTGTGGAAGGTCAATATTTCTGGTCGTGGTCTTGTATTATATATTTACAAGTATTATTTATGTTTTTATTCGCTTTTTCCTTGTCTTTTGCTTGTTGCCAATTGTGGCTACGAATTGCTGGCATCTAAATTTCCCTCCACTTCTTGCATAACTTCCTCTTGATATATATAATAATTTATCTCTGCAATGATTAATGTCTTTTCCAACAAAATCTGAAATGAAGACGCAGTGAGTTTATTTCCTATTTATTATTTTTCTGGTGACAATGGGCTTTCTCTTGGTTTCTTGAGCATAAATCGCTTGTTTTTATCTTTGGTGCATCATAACTACTCAGTGTGGTCGATGAATTCATTCTTCTAAAATTTTAGGATCTTTCCTCATTATATTTTGTGTTCTATTTTCCTGTTTGACATTACATTTTTTTAAGTAATTTTGGATTTATTAGAAAAGTTTCATTTGTTAGAACTTTGATTATAATAATTTACTTCGAAAACCTGCCATTTTAAGAAATCTGACCTTTTGTAACTGCTAGGTCAAGTGGGTAGCACAAGTATAAAGTTGACAATATTGATATCTGCAATGACCGTGGTTGCTTTTTATTGGCAACTAATTAGCTCTATGCTCTTAAAATGTGTTGTGAGCTGTTATGAGTCCGTAGTTTCATGCTCTCTTAATTTGGCTTTATACTTATTCAACAACTATCATAAAAATAATCGACCTCATAGTCATAATTAGAGCCACATATTACTCAATATTACTGGTATACAAATAATATGAACTGCGATGACAACCCTACCAGAAAAAAAGCAGCAGCAGTTATCATTTCTAAGATCCTGCGACTAAGTTCACCATATTTCATATGTTCATTTGATGTCAGCTTTTTACTTATGCTTGCTGCCTTTGGAAAAATATTATAAACAGGATGGGGTTCTAGTGATCCCTACTTCTGCTGATCCTCCTCCAAAACTGGGTGCAAAGGAGATCCTATCGGAGGACTACCTGATCAAAACATCTACTCTTTCAAGTTTAGCCAGCATGTCGGGCTGCTGTCAGGTTAAATTGTTGGCTTGTGGCTTGCGTACAGGAACTTTTATTCCCAACTTTTCCTTTCTCTCAAGTCTCAATATTTCTTCTCATGCAGGTTGCAATACCGTTGGGATTCCAAGACAAATGTCCCATCTCTGTATCCCTATTAGCCGGGCATGGAAGTGACAGATTTTTGCTGGATACACTGCACACTGTATATGCAACTCTCCAGGAGCAAGTCGATGTAGCCACAAAATCAAAAACATCAAATAATGCCATTACCCTGGAAGCATCGGCAGAGTTGGCTAAAGATAAGGTATATAAAGATGAATTGAATGCTGTTGTGAATTGCCATTATTGTAAGTTATGAATGAGCCAGTTTTATTTTATTATCTTCCATTCACAAAATTCTGTCTAGCAACTTTGTCTATGACATTCTTAAGAGACTAATTAAACCTTGTGTTCGACTGTCACATCAATCAATTGCAAAGTTTAATTGGGATGCCTTTCGAAATGTTCAAAAGACTGTAGTCGCTGCAATTCTTTCTTTATATACCTTTACAAACAATTAAACCTTATAGAGTTGACTCACATACTTATCTCAAATAACGAATAACTATTAACTTAAATAGCTAAATATGTGTGAGAATTCTGGACTCTCCAGATTACTAGTTGCTATATTCGAGGGAAGATCCTTATCTGTAAGGAGCACTAAATTTTGTAATTCTTTCTTCTTGTGTGCATAATATTTTGGGGGATGCTTACCTATCATTTGTGATCATAGCTTTTTTTTTTTTTAGCGTTCCCTGCTAAGTTTTCCTGAGACTATAATCCATCAATCCTTGCTTGTCACTTTGGGTCTAGTTCTTTCTTCAACCTTTTTTATTTTCTTTAAATTTTGTAGGTTTGACATAGTGATGATTTTAAAGTAGAACTGTTATATTTGTATTTAGTTTGTATTCTTTCTCTAGTGAGCTCTATTTTATCTTGTTGGATTCCTTCCAGGGTAACCAAGCATTCAAAGATAAGCATTGGCAGCAGGCCATTGGCTTTTATACAGAAGCTATCAAACTCAACAGTAGTAATGCAACATATTATAGTAACAGAGCGGCAGCGTATTTGGAACTGGGAAGGTAGGCACATTTTTTAAACCTCGATTCTTGTCTTGTTTATCTGCTTGGAGATTTTATTTGTAACCTTAATTTCCCCTTCTTTACCCAGTTTCATCCAAGCTGAAGCAGATTGTAGCAAAGCCATTGATCTTGATAAAAAGGTTCTCTTTCCCTCTCTCTAGCTGTTGAAATGCCATTATTTTTTATGCTGCAAGGACGTGGCAGTACAATTATCCTTGGGATAAATTTTTTTTCTAAAGAGCTATATAATCCAATATTATCTTTAATGTGGAAATGTATTGATGTCCTGTATAATTAGGTGGTGTCATTTTCTGTGATTTCAATACCTAAAGTAGGCGGCGAGATGAGATGGAAAGATAATTGAAAAGTCATGCAATGTCATCTGTCATTGGAAGTGACCCGTGTCAGTCTGAAACAGGATCCTGTCTGTGTACACTTATAATGATGCATATTTTTTGGAGAGAGGATCGTTGAGTTAAATTAGTGATACAGTTGTTTTGAGTTGATATGCCCCTCTTAACTTATAAATTCTTATTCCTTGCACCAAATTTTCATTTTTTGTTTGACTGAATTGACACGAGGCATTCTTTGCAGAATGTAAAAGCCCATTTAAGAAGGGGAACAGCACGGGAAATGTTGGGCTACTATAAAGAAGCAATAGAAGGTGAGTCCATTTTTATCCATACTCATTTTTTACTGTTTAAAATACGTATATATTCATGTATAAGAATTCCTAGAAAAGTATAGATTACTCGATATGGTCTGCAAGCAACTAGAAACTTGTAGAATCTGAAAGATCATGGGTCACATTGCAGTTCCAAGCCACGAGAAATAATTATTTTGATTCGATTTGATTAACTGTTCTTTACTTTTTAATGGAAAAATATCTAGATTCTCGTCTGATTTATTTCAGCTAATTTATGTATGACAATCCCGCATAATATCTGGACTTCTCTTCTGGGCTTGCAGATTTCAGATATGCACTTGTTCTTGAGCCAAATAATAAGAGAGCAGCTCTGTCTTTGGACAGGCTGAAGAAATTATTTCTATAGGTGATTCGAATGTCTGCGATGTAGGAATACATAAGTGGCCAAACGTTTTCTCATGTAAACTGGTAGATCCATTTACGCTTTTCGAACATACATAAGTCTTACGTGGAGAGCAGGGGAATCCATCATGACAGCTTTGTTGGTCGCGATATCTCTGCAGTCATTGTTTGTGGTCAGCATAGAGCAATTTTGTCTTGTTTATGTTGCATACAGGTTGTAACTATAGAAGTCAGCTAAAATTGATTTTTTGTAGGATTTCAAAGTTTCCTGAAATATATTTATTTCAGCTCTTTTGGTTCGAATAATGACGTATATGATCATAAATTTCCATGTATAATTACGATTATTCACCCTTGCATAGAGGATTACGTTTTTGCCCCTCTGTTGGTTGTGGGAAGATTGAATCTCCTTGGAAGAATCTTGCTTATTAGTTCAGCTGAATGAAGGTGATTTGAGTTCTATTTATTGCGCTTGTTTGCCTAAAGTTAGAAGTCAAGCTCATTTAAGTAATGTTGTTTTTAAACGTGGTTGTGGCTATTTTTTCTTTTGTACTTTTTAAGTTTGTTTTGACAAAGGGCTTGATATTTTGTATTATCTGTTAAATGGATTTTCCATATGCATTGAATTGTTATGAAATTTTCACTTCGCTTGTGCACCCATTAATAAAAATCGAACCAACCACATCCCATGGACTAAATACGAGCTGGCTAGATGAGAGGGTACAACTTGATCTTCAAGGAAGAATTGTGTGATCTAGAAAGCTAATAAAGTTACGAAGCCGGTTGGATTAGCAAACAAGCCAAAAGAACAGAGGAACATGATGAACAATGCCGAATAAGCACAATGTTGAATCTATGAAGTGTAAGTTGAGTGAACAAATTGTTGCCGCTGATAAAGGAGAAAAGAGGTTAAAAAATGTTAAGTGATACCGCTCTTCGTCACCAGACCAGTTATTGCAAATATTTTTGGAGAATTTCTTTCTTCTAAGAATATGTTTGTATTATATTATAATTTCTCTTAAATTCTAGCCCGGCAACAGATTTTTTCTTTTCGACTAGAGTGCAGGTTCAACGCTTCTTGTTTGCTCACCCTGCGCGATTATTTGTAATGTGAAATGCTTTCCGTTCCCACCTAGAGGTAGCAGGAATTCTCGCATTCTCTAGTATGTCTTGGTTGGGTACAGGATTTTCTCCACAAACACAAGGACGTTCAAGGGTGTTATGGCCACAGAAAATCATCTTGCTAGCTAACGGTGGATCATCAAGGTAGGATACATGTTTGGATAAAATTATAATGGGATAATATAATAATATAACCTCCCCACCCTATCTTTTACTTTATTACCTCAGCCACCCTTTTTTATTTTATCATCCAACCCTTTTCCATCTATTTCCCTACCCATTGAACTTTTCGGGCATCTCAGATTGTTTAATGATATTCACCAATCTCAATCTGTGACACTACTCGTTATACATGGCATTGATCTTTTTAGAGAACTTGTCAAGTATGTGACACAAACAATATTAGTACAATGTCGCGGGCAGTACCATTGTTATAGCTTTTGAAATTGCAGCATCTTGATCCATAAAATAATAAGCACCACTGCACCAGTGGATCTAGCAACCGGCGAGCTCTGGCAGCTGTTTGTACTGAATTTGTCGGTATTCAATTTTTTTTTTTTTTTGGGTCAATGTATTTATTGTTTGAATGTGTGTGTGTGTGTGTGTGATTTCCAATTTTTTCATAGAAGTTATGTGGTTTAGTTGGTTTTGAGTCCCTTACAATTATATTGAAGTCTTGGGTTCAACTCTCAAATATAGCAAATTTTTTGGCAATTATTTTAGGTTAAAATTTCTCACCATTTTGGAGAATATAGTTATTACAAAAATTGGTGCAATTAGAAGATTCGAACCTGTGAACTCCATTGAAATTATAAAGCACTTGACCACAATGGAATTTGTGACATTTTATGTAACAAAATGTTATATGTTCTTTTATCAAATAATTAATATATTCCCTCATTGTTTTTTAAACTTTTTAACTAAAATTCGAACCTTTTAAAAGTAATTTATTTCTGTTAGACTAAAATTATTAACAGATCGAACAAAGAAAGTAAATAATTGGACCCTGTTTCGTGCGGTTGAGTCGGGCCTCACCAACAATTAAGAGAAGGTTCAGACGATTGTGTAAGGAACAAACATTTTGAGACAAAGTCCCAAAAAAGGGTGCTTTTATTTATGAAGATATACAATAAGCGAGAAACGAAATGCCTCCAGGGGCGCAAGCACACAGAACAAGGAAAGTAAGATGTCATGAAAGTAAAGATAATGAAAATTACATATTCTCTGTTCGAGAGTGTTTGATTCGGGGTCCTTTTCTTCTATGTATTCTCTTCTTTTTTATACTCATTGGACAGTTATTATTGTGGAACTGTTTGAAACTGCTTGTCTTATTGCCACTACCCACATTTTCTGTCATGGCTGATTTGTCAAGGAACTATCGCTTTAACTGCTTCCATTATCTCCATTGTTTAACTGTTTGCACCTGAAATTCTTGGATCATGGGACGTGATAAGATTGCTCATTGACTGCAATTAATCGTTGCTTTGAATAGCCATTATCCCTGGTCCTAAGCTTTTACAGGCTTGGGCGATAATAGCACTGTCGCCTTGAATATCAATGATGTGTTGTGTTCGCTCAGGGCTTGGATGTCCTGAAGACTCTGGGCGATGATAGGTCTTCGCTACACAACTCTTTATTGGGCCCTTTCCCCATGGTCTTACTTAGGCCTATTATTCGAATTCCCTAATTGGGGCTCCCCTCCTTGGGCCATTTAATTGGGCCGCATTTTTAGGTGTCAACAATTACCCCCAGTATGGCATAATTAATATCGATTATTAATTTGGTGCCATATTTATCCTTTGTATCTTCCTGCGATACTTGAAATCCATAGTGAGGGAATGAATCCTAATTATTTCTCTTATTCGGCGGTGACCTTCTATATTCAACAGACGAAATAATACGTTACTCCTATAAGTCCCTGAACACGCCATTCTTTCGCGCCATTATACCCACGTTCGCATCCTCACGTCTTTCTAAAGGATACTATTCATCTTCATCTTCATCTTCTTGGCTCTCCACTTCAATCATTTGCATTTCTAAACCTTTAGAAAGATCGAAATCCTTAGAAAATGGCGACTTCAGAGAACTCTCTCAGTTTCAAAGACTATCAATAACTTCTCACCAGACCGTACGTAGCTCCGATCTTCCTTTCACCGGTTAATTCTGAACACAACGAGTTTTATCTGGGCCCATCATTCAATGATGCTGATTCTGTGGGCCAAACTACAGTAGGCCAATTATTTCCCTGCACTCATGATTCTCCATTTCTGAACCCTTTTCCATTAAAACCAATCTAGGAGAAAGGTATTCGTACTTGGCCCAAATCTGATGCTGTTTTTCGTTTTTGGCATGCACATATGATAAAGGATGGCCCCACCAAAGCAATTTTTGATCGCGCTAAAATTTCTGATTTATTAGAAATCGCGCTTCATCCTCCAGCTTTTGATTCCATGTTTTTTCCAATTACTATGAGCTTCTGGTCTTCTGAGTACAATACTTTCATTTTTCCTCTTGGCCTAATGTTTATTACCTTAAGAGATGTTGGGGCTTTAGTTAACCTCCCGTCTCTAGGCGATACCATCTCTCCTAACATCATGGTCACTGGTGTTGCCCCAAAGTTTGACAAAAGACTTACTGACTCTTACTCGGGTATGCAAGAAATTTATAAGAATACTACCATTGAACCCACTCATGCTGAGCGTGTAGCCTTCCTCCAGGTTTGGCTATGTAAATAAGTCTTGCGTGCCCAGCATGAATCCTTCCATGTCTTACTAACCCATAGCACACGAGTTAGCACGTGGTAGGTCTTTGAACCTTTGTTCGCTTTTCCTAGCTGCCTTTTATTGAGGCATGGCTTCTCTTCAATCTCAACTGCGAAATGGTGCATCTCCTACTAGTAATGGGCCTCTTTGGCTTACCCAATTGTGGTTGAGAGCATATTTTCCACAGCTTGGGGTCCTCCAAACTCCTCCTAAACCAGTTACCTGCTATGAGTTGTTTGTCAATCAGTTGAGCCCTGTGAGAATGTCTAGTAGGGAAGTTTTCACATACTTTTATACCTTAGATTCCATTTATTCTTTCTTCCCTTTCTTTGTTCATCAAATTCCTATTTATGTACATCCTCCCTCCACCATGACTAATGCGGGTACTATTTTATCTGTTTGGGCTCAATTCCTAATTGGGAGGAAACTCTTCCATGATATCTTGATTGGAACAAATGCCAAGGCTGGAGTTGAGATATATGCTCCCCATTTTTTTGCTCGCCGTTGGGTTTTGGCCAAACTTGACCTGTACCTTTATGTTTTTCCAAGAGTCTGACAAACCGCTTTCATACCATTACCAAAACGGAGGCAGAGGCCATTGATACCCGCAATGCTAATTTGACCTAAGGTTTTTTTATGGCTCCTTTTAATCCTACTTCTGCCACTCATCCTTTTTTTGCTCAACTCTGGCTGACTGCGAGGCATATGTTGTTTACAACCGATGTTAATCGCGCCTTCCACTTGTTGGAGAGTCCTGGAACCTCTTCTGTTTCTCCTATTCTTGCTATTAAGTCAATTTCCTCTTTCATATCTGTCATGCCGTCATCTTCTACTTCACTATGTATTGCCTGAGATGTTTGACCTTCTTCGCACTCTAAGACACAAGATTCTTCCTCATTGTCTGCTATTTCTTCTTTATGATCACCCTTGCTTTTAAATTCATTGGCTAGAAAGTAGTTATTAGCCATGACATGAGGTAATGTGCTGAATTGAATAGCAAGGGATCGTTCTAAGTCCTCTTCATCTTCCGGTTCCCTTTCACTCTCAAACTTTGATCTCCCAGAAGAACTTTCTGGCAACTCTTCCATTGATTCACCTAAGCTAGCTTCCTTGTTGTCTCTGAGGACATTTTGGTTAGCCTTCATAAGAAGCTTAGGCGCCTTAGGACGTGATAATCCCCGCTGTTGCCTCATCATTCGTCTATAGTTTCGTTGAAAACACCTTTGTTGGGTTCTGGTCATTTTATTAAAGGGCACAACTCTTCTCGCATTATACTAGAAAGAATGCCATACATTTGAATGACAAGGTTGCAGCCTGAACGTCCTTCCACTATTTGTCGGCTTGAACTGTCCTTCAAGAGGTCGTTCCCATAGAATGGAGCACTTTGTTCTATACCTGTATAAAAATTAGAGCAATGTCAGGATGATGGTGATACTGCTGCGCTCCTGATTTTTCCATATTTCCCTTTATTTCTCTACTGCATCTGGCGTACAAAACACTTTCATCTTTTTTGGACTTGTTCCTTTTGATTCGTTCAAAAACACTGAAGTGTGATCCAGAATCCTCTTCGCCATCATCTATGACTAATTTAAACTTTGTCAACTTGGTTTTGAGACCAGATGTCACCACACTCACTCCAAGTGACTGTGGGAAAGGATTTACATCCACTGCCATCTTCTTCTTTGCTTCGAACGTGATTCGTCCTGACTCAATTGCATCATGTAACACATGATGAAAAACCAGACAATTATTAGTCATATGTAACCATGCATTGTGCCACTTACAATATTTTTTACTTTTATATTGTTCAGGGTCTGGCAACTTATGCTTATCGCTCAACTTTATCTATTTA
>CAIGRR010328229.1:0-12270 GCA_903798365.1 Fraxinus sp. 1973-6204 | reverse complement strand
ATCTACGTACGCTTCTATGACACTCTTGAGCAGGTCTCTGAAGACCTTATTCATCATTCTCTGATAAGTTACTCCAACTTTTTTTAGATCGAACGACATAGCCGTGTAACAGTATGTCCAAACATCAATTACAAAGTAGGTTTTCTCATGGTCTGACTCCGCCATAGAGATCTGATGATACCCAGAAAATGCATCCAGAAAACTTAGTCGTTCATGACCCGATGTGGCATCCACAAGGTGATCTATTCTGGGTAGAGGGTAGGGTCTTTTGGGCACACCTTGTTGAGTCCGTTGTAATCTACACACATACGCCATTTTCCATTTGGTTTCTTCACCAGGACGACATTTACTAACCACTTGAGATATTGTATCTCTCTAATGAAACCTGTCGTAGTAACTTATCAACCTCAACCTTCGTGGCTTTACTGCTCTGGGACAATGTTTCTTTTCTTCTGCTTTATCGGCCTAGCACTCGGTATGACACCAAGGCGATGTTTTACAACAGATGGATCAATCCCTTACATATCGCTCGAGCACCACAAAAAAATATCCAAATTGTTAGACCGACGCTTCACCAATTCTTCTTTTTCGTCTTGCCCTAAGTCTGCCCCACACTAAATTCACGCCCTCCTGCCACCAGAATTTTTTTCGTAGTATCAAGGGTCTCAATTCGTCCCCTTGGAGGCTCAAGATCCAGTATCATCACTAGTGGTGATCTCTTTATCCGTATACTGCCAACGTAACACTTCATTGAGAATTGTTGATCACCCCTCACACACTCCAGACCTCGACTGGTTGGGAATTTCATCACTTGGTGGTAAGTGGAGAGAATAGTCCCAGCAAAATTCAGAAGTGGCCGACCGTATATTGCATTATACGCCATGGGGGTCTTGACAATCAAAAAGTTTCTCAAGATCACCACACTTACAGGGTAGATACCCAATGTCACTAGCAAATCTACGACTCCTTCTGGTATCAAAGTAGCCCCTCCAAAACCTAGAAGAGGTGTGTCCACACTGTTTTCAACCTTTCCAAAGAAATTTTCAATCCTATAAATGCTTTCCAAGTGAGAATATTCGCTGCACTATCACCATCGACCAATATCGTTTTGACATCGTAGTCCGCTACATCGCCGACTATCACCAAGGCATCATCGTGGGAGGTTACCATGTCTATTAATTCTTCTTCACCAAAAGTGATGCTTTAATCGAACCTAGCCTTTTTCTGAATGGAACAGACCCCAGCTATTTGTACATAGCTCTTTCTAGCTGAGTTCGAATCTCTTCCTGCTGTGATCCTTCCAACAATCACATTTATAACACCGACCCTAGGCGGTGGTCGATCCTCAACCTTCTGCTTTCCTCGATCATTTCTTGCATACTTAGTCAAGAAATCTTGCTTCAAGAGATGCTCGACCTCCTCCTTCAAATGGATACACTTTTCTATTTTGTGTCCGTGGGCTTTATGGAAATGAAAATACTTGCTCTTATCCCTCTTGCTGGCTAATACTTCTATCGGCCTCGGCCATTCGAGCTCTTTTATGTCTCGAATTTCCATCAATATCTTGTCCCACAGAGTATTTAAAGGGATGAAGGTTTTGACCGCTTTCCATCTTTGCGTGACCAACCGATCCTAAGCGTACCCCATGTTTATGCGCTCATTCCTTGACTTGTCTTTGTTAACAAGTTTTTGCACATGACCCGACTTTTGCTTGTAGCTTTCTATCTCCCATCCATCTCTAAGATTTTTCGTGACCTTATCTGCTTCCTCTGCATCAACATACTTGTCATCCCTTTTCAACAGGTCATGCATCGACTCTAGAGGGTTTTTGGAGAGTGACATCTTGAAGGCCCGATTTCGCATCCCATTTATTAACGCTATTACTACTGCGGACATTTGAAGGTCTCTTATACCAAGCATTGCCCGACTGAATCTAGCCAAATACTCCTTCAAATATTCATCTTTCTCTTGCACAACCTGCATTAATCCAATGGCCGTCTTTCATTTCCTTTTGCTACTTATGAAGTATGCCACGAAACTCTTGGAAAGCTCGTCAAAAGTCTTTATAGACCTGGGTGCCAGTGTAGCCACCCAGTCTCTAGCCTCCCTCTTGAGTGTCGAGGAAAATGACCCACACATCACTGTGTTTGGAACTGCATAGAGCCTTATTAAATCAACAAAGGTCCGCAAGTGATCCCATGGATCTGTGACTGCATCATATGCTTCTATCACTGATTTAAAGCCCTTTGGTAAAGGAACAGCCATAATTTCGGGCACAAAAGGGTCTTCCTCCATCACCATTTGCCTATGCTTGTCCTTCTTCTTAGTTAATGTATCATCTATCTTCTGGGTCATCATCTCCTCTATCTTCCTTTCCAAGTCTATCACGGGTTAGGAAACCTGTGGAACCATAAACCCTGAAGCCCCCATGTCTCCCGTTGTTGGCAGAGTAATAATTTGCGCCACCTGAGGTGGTTGCTCATGTACTATCTCCGACGAATTCTGTGGTGGGGCTGTAAATTTCTATGTTTGACTCCACAAGAGGGCCATCATGGCTACCAATTGTGTTTCCAAGGCACTAAATTGGCTCTGCATTACGTACTGCGGTGGCGGTGGCGGTGGAGGGTCGTAACCCCTTGCGACAAACTCTGACTCCATCTTTGTTGTATTTTCGACCATGCGTATTTCACTCCTAGTCTGTCTCCTTGACATAGCTTTTTTGTTCGGTGGTTTTCCACAGACGGCGCAAGCACCTGTTGCCACATACCCATTCAGCAGATAATGGTGCCACATGTCCTACGTAAACCTTCCCATTGTCCCCACATTTTGATAGGGTAACCCCCTCCTCAAGTGGTTGGTTGTGCCCACGTTTATCGTTGAGATGCTCTTGTCCAGCTCATTGTCAATTGTACGGTTAAGTGTAGCATTGGCCACATAGTGGTAGACTACCTATGTAAACGTAGAGGTCTCATGGCGATAAACTGTCTCATGGCGATAGACTGCCTCGTTTACCGTTAAGGAATGCTGGAAACAAATCTACATATCAATCACCTAAACCTTTTTTTATTAGGTTGTGTATATATTAACAAATTTTAAACCTACACATTTAATTTCAACTAGCTGTTCATAGCACTGACCTATGCATTTTCATACAGGCTGGGGCATGCTTTAACTAGGGCTTGCTGGAACATAAAACGATGCCAACTGTCAATTTCTTGGTTTTCGATTATGAATCTCCCTAATTAGAATTAGGTTTTTCTTCCTAATGGGTTTCGAACATTCACTAAATTTGCACATTTCATGCTTCAGCCACCCGGTTCTATATCCAGAAGGCTAATTCATCAGGGATTATCATCTCAAGTAGGCCCTTCAACTGGAGTTGTTAAAAATAATTTCCTGAATCTCAGCATTGGAATGCTGGAACATACGTAGGAATTATTTTTATTTATTTATTATTATTTTTTTCTGTATATTTTATAGAGTAGAGTTATTCTAAACTAGTTTATTGATTGATTGATGTCACGGAATTTATTAAATTTATCAGAACATTTGCAATATGAATTTGAGACTCCAAACTTCTGTTTGAGATAAGAATTTTTATAATCATTGTTTGAGAATAGGAAGAAATGTGGGAAAAGGTGATTATTGAATCCTATTGGAGTCTGGAGGGGTGATTTTTGAAAAAAAAAATCTTGTTGGAAGGTTGGTAAATTGCTACATTTAAGGAGAAGAACATTAATGTTTTAAAAATTTTAAACTCCGAGGATCCTATTGGATCAAAAAATTTATTTTTTCACCGTTAATAAATTAATCAAATCACATCTTAATCCATGATTCTAATTTATCATACATCCTACTCCCATTCATATCTATTCTTTTTCTTAAAAGTGGGTGAGTATGCATTAGTTATCATTGTAAAAGTCAATGAGTTATTTGGTTGGTAGTATAGTCCATGACGGAGTCCAATATTCCAAGAAAATCACATATGATCAAGGGAATGCAATTAGAAGCTTAAAGAGTGTTAAAGAGTCGCACAAGTTATGCTCCAAATTCTCATCATCAACTTGAAATGCTTTTTTCACTTAGAAAACATTGGAATATGGATAAGGCTATTTCTAGAAGAATTGTATCCCTTTGAGTACTATTTCCAATGCATTTTAAATTACCTCAATTGGATATCGGGAGAGAAAGCTATGGTAACAATACTGACGATAGCTCAACTGTTGTTCGCCTGTCACTGACCTATCGCTCTAGCGACAGCATTTCCCAAGTAAACCCTAGTTCACATTTTAAAGAGTTTTAATGGGCATAGACTACCTAACTACCTTTACTATAAATACTCAATCCTTTACATTTTTTTTTTGTGTGGTTGTTTATTATTCTTTTGCTTCATATCATTCTTTAAAGATCCAAGAAAACATTCATCCTTCGTGATTTATCCATTTCATTCTTGAGATCATTCAACCACACTTTGATAAAACATCAAATTGAAGAATCTAAAACACCCACTTCCTAAATTCATATTCATGAATGTACTTTCTTAATAGCTTTCAGAGTTGCTGAAGATTGAGGAAGGTTGGACATCAAGCGTAGAAAGAGTACATGAACAAGGCATTCTTGGTGGTCCACATGAGATAGACAATTCCATAAGATCGGGAGCAGATGTAAGTGAAGTACGTTCCAACGAATTTTGAAGATTGAAGAAAATAGATTAGCAAGTCTAGAAGATTTTCTAGGCTGGATCATACTGTAAGTTCACATTGTCTATAGTGGAAACTATTGGTTTGGTCCCGAACTTTTTACCCAGTTAAGGATTTTCTTCGTCATCATATTTGGCGTTATTTACTGTTTTCTATATAACCGCGGCATTCAAACCATAGGAAAATTGAATTGATTGACTAACCATCTAGAAACAATTAAAAGTGACTTGTTACTTATTAATTGTTAATTTTAATTCCGCATAAACACTATTCACCTCTAGGTGTTAGTTAGGTCAAATCTCATTATTTCAATTGGTATTAGAGCCTCATTTCGATTCCTAACCCATATTCAATTGGAAGCAATTATGCATATTGGAAGGTTAAGATAAAATTAAGTCTCTGGATGAGCGGATTTGGGTTAGTGTGCAAAAATGGTTGGACCATACATTCCTCTATTGTTTTAGGTATAGTTAGCCTCACTGACATTTCTCTTTGGACCAATGATAAATTAGTTGAGTGCAACTGAAATAGTAATAGGCTTCATGCCCTATTTATGGTTGTGCATGTTGAAGAGTTTAGGAGAGTGTCGATATGTGAAATCGCAAAAGAAGTTTGAGATATTTTAGAGATCACACACGAGGGAACCAAAACCGTTAAAAACTCCAAGTTGCAGTTGTTAACCTCTAAAAGTTTGAAGAAATTAGAATGGAGGATGATGAATCGTTCGACGAATTCTATGCAAAACTGAATGACATGGTGAACTCTAGTTTTAATCTAGGTGAAAAAATTTCTGAGCCTAAAATAGTTCGAAAGTCCTTAAATCCTTACATGAGAGATTTAGGCCCAATATTACTGCGATTGAAGAGAGCAATGACTTAGATACTATTAAAATAGGGGAACATGTAGTATCCCTTCAAACCTATGAACTCACCATATTTCAACTGAAGAAGATTAAATCTACAACATTGAATACCGTTAAGGAAGATGAGGGTGAATCTACTGACACTGAGACTCTTAGGGATGATGAGATAGCTTATTTTGTAAAGAAATTCCAAAAGGTTTTCAGGAATAGAAGAAAACCTCAAGAGTGGAAGAATGATGCCCCTAGTAAATTTTTGAAATACAAGCGTGATAAGGCTAATGCTTGGAGTTCTAGTAAGAAATCTCAGTCTGTTAGATGTCATGAGTGTTAGGGTTTCGGTCACTATAGAAATGAATGTCCTAGCTATAAGAAGAAATTAAATAAAGGAAAAGGTAAGGCATTGGTAATGTCTCTGAGTGATAATGAATCCAATACAAGTGCTCAGAGTGATACCTCTAGCAGTGATGATGAAAGGAAGTTTACGGCATTCACGTCTATAGTTAAGAATGAATCTGACAAGGATAGTAAGAAGGTGGAGAATAATAAACATAATGAGAGTTATGAGGAAGACTCTGAAGACGTGATAGACATTCACGAGGCATACCGATAATTATTTGATGAGAGTGTTAAGATAAAGAAGGTCTATAAAGTCGTGTTAAAAGTGGTTAATGAACTTAAGATTGAGAGAGAGAGAAACGCATAGTTGACCTTTAGGATTCTACTAAAAACTCGAGTGAGTTGAGACTTGTTAGTGAGAACCAAAAAGCTAAGGTTAAAACCTTAACAAACGACCTAGAAAAATTCGGGACCTACCTTCATTCATTCTTAAATGGTTCTCATAAGCTTGATAATCTACCAGGGATGAACAAACCAGCTGAGAATAGGCAAGGTCTAGGATATGTTCAAACTAATAACAACACCACATGCACATCCAAGACCATGTTTGTCCGTGCCACCAACAAACTTAAGAATGTTACTAATCATGAACCTAAGGACAAGAGTGTCATAGGACCTAGATCTACTAGACAACGTAGAACCAATCGACCTATACATCAATATCAACCATCACATAGTTTTGTCCACTTGTCACAGTTGTGGTGTACTGGGACACATAAGACCTAGGTGTCATAAACTTGATGTTAGAAGTAGAAGTCATGATATCTCAAGCAACGTTAACTTCCTCGCCAATCAGGTTAGCCACTTAACTGAGATGATGACACATTTGACTAGGATTACGTCTACTTCTAAGAAGGTTTAGGTTAAAAAAGGTGATCTTCCTAGGTCTAATGAACAATTGAATTTCTATGTTGCCCATATTGCACTTAAAGCTCAAAATAATTTCATGCGGTATCTTGATAGTGCATGTTCTAGA
Source organism: Fraxinus sp. 1973-6204 (assembly GCA_903798365.1). Taxonomy (NCBI): domain Eukaryota; kingdom Viridiplantae; phylum Streptophyta; class Magnoliopsida; order Lamiales; family Oleaceae; genus Fraxinus; species Fraxinus sp. 1973-6204. The sequence goes on along the minus strand of CAIGRR010328229.1, from coordinate 5,336 downwards.
CATATGTGTGGTAATAAAACTTTGTTCTCTAATCTTGATAATTGGAATGGAGGTATGACTACTCTTGGAGACGAGGCTACTATCGTTAATATATCTGGATTACCTGCTATTGCAAATGTACTTTATGTGAAAGGTTTAAAGTCCAACTTGTTATGCATTAGTCAAATATGTGATGCTGATTTTGAGGTTAGTTTTGTCCAGAAAAGATGTAATGTGTATTATCCTACTGGTAACGTTGTCTTCGACAGTGTAAGGAATTCTGACAATTGTTATGGAGTTCTTCCTAATTCTAACTATGTGTGTAGCAATGCTAAGATTGATGTGACGGAACTATGATATCAAAGACTTGGTTACATGAACTATAAAAGTTTGTCTAAGTTGGCTAAGAAGGAACTTATTAATGGTTTACCTAAACTTGAGAAAATTGAAGCCACTATATATAGACCGTGTCAACGAGGTAAACAACTTAGAGTAAATCATAAACAAACTTCTAACATTTTGACAAACAAGTCTCCAGAATTACTCCATATGGACTGAGAGTCTTGGTGGTAAACATTATATTTTGGTTGCGGTAGATGATTTCTCTCGATATACATGAATTGAGTTGTTGAGAGAAAAATCTTTCAGTCTTGTCATATCATTGTGCAAGAGGCTTAGAAATGAGAAAGACTTCACCATAACTAGAATTCGTAGTGATCATGGGAAAGAGTCTGAAAACTCTAACCTTGAGAAATTCTCTCATCCATGCAGAAGTTCTCAACACTGTGTGTCACATTGCGAACGTGGTTTACCTTAGACCTAAAACTAATAAGACTCCATATGAGATCTAGAAGGGTAAAAGGCCACTGTCAAATACTTTCGTATGTTTGACAGCAAGTGCTATATTCTAAGATATAGAGAAAAATTGGATAAGTTTGACTCCAAGAGTGATGATGGAATCTTTTTAGGATACTCTAGGACTAGTCAAGCCTTTGTGTATACAATTTTCGTACATGAGTTGTCATGGAGTCCATAAATTTCGTGATAGGATGCTTTTAGTAAGGAAAAGATTGGAAGAGATTGGGGAGAGTTAGATCACTCGAGTGTAGATCCCATCACGGTAACTGAACCTAAAGAAACTTCAATTCCCGATCACTCACACGCTTCTAAAGACCTAGATGCTTCCAATAAGGAGGCCTCACCTAATGATAAATCTAAACTTCATAAGAACCTTCATCTAGAGTTAAATCTAATCATCCTAAGGTTAATATTATTGGGAATTTAGATGAAGGGATGAGACTTCGCAAGAGGGTTTTAAACAACCTGCCATTTGCTAGTTATGTGTCTCAGATTGAGCCTAAGAAAGTCAAAGATGCCCTTAGTGATGAATGTTGGGTAAATGTGATTCATGAGAAACAACATATGGTATTTAGTCCCTAGTCCGGATGATTGTAATGTTATAAGTACTAAGTAGATATTTAAGAATAAGACCGATGATCACGGTACCATAACTAGGAACAATGCTAAGTTAGTTGCCCAAAGATATACTCAGGTTGAAGGGTTGACTTTGTTGAGACTTTTTCCATTGTAGCTCGCCTTGAATCCATTAGAATTCTTCTGGCTGTTGCTTGCACTTTATGATTCAAATTATATCAAATGGATGTCAAAAGTGACTTCTTGAATGGAATACTTCAAGAAGAAGCTTATGGTGAACAACCTAAAGGATTTATTAATCATATTCCACTTTATGTCTATAAATTGAATAAAGTTTTATATGGTCTTAAACAAACTCCTAAGCTTAGTATAATAGACTGACTGCATATCTCGTGTAACATGATTTTTCAAGAGGTGGTGCAGATAGAATTTTATTCATTAGACACATTGAGGAAACCATCACTATAGCACATATTTATGTTAATGACATCATTTTTGGTTCTTATATTGATTCTCTTGCTCATGAATTTACCGAATCCATGAAGCAAGAATTTGAGATAAGTATGGTTGGAGAATTAAGTTACTTTCTTGGTTTCCAAGTAAAGCAAACTAATGATGGGTTGTTCATATCTCAATCAAAGTACGTAAAAGACTTTGTCAAGCAATTTGGACTAGACAGCAAGAAACACTAGAACCCGATGAGCACAAGTGTCAAGTTAGATCATGATCTTATAGGTAAGAGTGTTGATCAGACACTATACAAGAGTATGATAGGTAGTTTACTTTATCTTACTGCCAGTAGACCTGACACAACCTTTAGTGTTGAGGTATATACACAATTTCAGGCTGATCCTAAGGAATCCCACCTGAGCGCTGTGAGATGTATCATTAGATATGTTAATGGAATCGTAGATTATAGAATCATGTACTCTCGAGATTCTAATCTTGACCTTGCGGCTATTCCGATACTGATTGGACTGGAAATGTCGATGATAGAAAAAGCGCTTTTGGAGGTTATTTTTTATGTTGGTACTAATCTTGTAGCTTGGATGAGTAAAAAAAAAATCTATTTCATTGCCTACGACAGAGGCCAAATATATAGTTGCAGGAAGTTGTTGCACTCAACTACTTTGGATGAATCAGATGTTGAGTGATTATGAAGTTGAACATGGTACTATGACTGTGTTTTATGATAACATAAGTGCCATTAATATTTTCAAAAATACCATTCTACACTCTCGACCAAACATATTGATATACGACAACACTTTATTCGAGAGCTTATAAAGACCCATGTTTTAACTCTTGATCAAATCTCTACAGAGACTTGATTAGACATTAAGGTGCATGCATGTACTGTTCGTAGGATTTATTCATTCTTGCATGCATATCAATTTTTTATATTTGTTTTTTTTTTATTACTTTGGTTAGGTTTAACGAGGAGTACTAAATTATAGATTTCTTCATGTACCATCTATACTGCACACACTATGATCTTATGATGAGTCTTAACTGTATGCGTGAGATTTGGGATGACAGTCATTTGTTTGTAAGGATCAACTTCATATTTGAGTTGTTATACATTGGTTATACATTGTTTATTTATTTCCCTTCGTCATTTGTGAAAATGGGGAGAGAAAAGGTAGCCGGGGGGAGGGAGGAAAGGAAAGGTATTTTTAGCGAATCTGAGTTTAGATTTAATGGGCACGACCTTTTTGTATTTGTCATTTTAGGAGAGATATGAGTAAGGGGGAGAGATGATTGATATGATTTTTTGGCACGCCATATCATAATGCATAGCTTGTCGAGTTTTGATGTTTGGTGATATTAATGTTATAGTTGGTGTTTTGATTAACATTAGTATTACTTCTCAATTAGATAGCATAGTTATGAGAGTTGGTTTTAATTGTCAAAAATCCTGTATTATGTGCTTTTACACTGGGTATGTGATTTGTTGATTTTAGGGAACATGTTTAACAAAGAATGCACAAGACAAACATTCATATTGAGTTTTAGTTTGGGTAGATTATTTTATTTTTACGTCCTTAACTTATTGTATAGTTTTGTCACTAAATGACAAATGAGGAGTTTGTTGGGTTTTTAGTGTGTTGGCAACTCTTTAGATAAAATAACGTTCTAAATAGTTGTAAAATTCAAGGAATTATTTAGTTGGTAGTATAGTCCTTGAAGGAGTCCAGATGCCAAAAAGATCACATACGACGAAGGGAATACAATTAGAAGTCTAAAGAGTGTCAAAGAGCTGCACGAGTTATGCTCCGAATTCTCAACCGCAATTTGAAATGCATTTTCCCATAGAAAACATTGGACTATGGATAAGGCTACCTCTAGATGAATTGTAGCCCTTTGAGTTAGCTTTCCAATTCATTTTGAATCACCTCAATTGGACATTGGAAGAGAAAGTCTCAACTGTTGCTCGCCTGTCGCTGAGCAATCGTTCGAGCGACAGTGTTTCCTAAGGAAACTCTTCGTGTTTTAAAGAGTTTTAATGAGCCTAGACTACCTAACTACCTTTTACTATAAATACTCAAGCCCTTGCACCTTTTTTGTATGGTTGTTTATTATTCTTTTGTCTCATATCATTCTTTAGAGATCTAAGAAAACATTCATCCTTTGTGAGTTATCCTTTTCATTCTTAATATCTTTCAACCACACTTTGAGAAAACATCAAATTGAAGAATCCAAAGCACCCAATTCCTAAATTCATATTTAGGAAGGTACTTTCTCAATAGCTTTCAGAATTGCTGAAGATTGATGGAAGTTGGACAGCAAGTACAGGAAGAGTACAAGAACAATGCATTCTTAATGGTCCACATGAGATAGACCATTCTTAAAAATCAGGAGCAGGTGTGACTGAAGTAAGTTCTAGCAGATCTTGGAGATTGAAGGAATTAGATCAGCAAGTCTAGTGGATTTTCTAGGCTAGATCATACTGTAAGTTCACATTGTCTATAGTGAAAACTACTGGCTTGGTCCCGGAGTTTTTACCCAGTTGCTGGTTTTCTTCGTCATCAGATTCTGCATTATTTACTATTTTCTATGTAACCGCAGCATTCAAACCATATGAAAATTGAATTGATTGACTAACCATCTAGAAACAATTAAAAGTGACTTGTAGCTTATTAATTGTTAATATTATTTCCGTATAAACATATATTGTTTTAGTTGGGTCGAACCTCATTATTTCAAAATTAATATAAACCTTTTAACAATTAATCCCATTAAAGAGTGTCCCTTTCATTTGTGAATGTGCGACTAAACGTATAAGTAATTGTCATTGAATTTTGTGCACTTCAAGAATCGATCTCTCAAACTTCTCCTGGTTCATCCTCTAACAAGGCTCTTGAAATGTCAGATAATGTAAGTTCTGTCTTGTATCAGTTTTATAAGGGATTTTAACAAATTTTGTCTAACCGATATTAAACTATTTATTCAACAAATCGAGAAATTTGTATGCTTCTATAATCATTCTGCTTAGTAGCTCAGATGCTGCCTTGAAGAACACTGGTGAGTTCAAACGACAAGTAAACTATAAGTCAGAATTGTTGTATCATAAGGGATTTGGTTTTTTTTATTGATTTGAAAAATGAGAATTTATTAAGCTGTTTTCTTTTTCAAATTTCCAAGCCAGCCTACCTACTCATTTAACATCTGAAAAGCCCTCCTATATCACTGTTTGCTACTTGTACATAAAAAATGTACACAAGTGATTACCAATGTGGAGAAAAAAAGATTGGATAAAAAAGTTGATTGTATTTTAAACTAGCAAATGGTAGAATGTCATGTAGCATTATGTAATTCATTATGTAAATTTTGATGTAATATAGCAATATCCTATCATTGTTGGCCATACCACGTGTAATAACAACTTTTCTTGCCCGCATTACACGGTTAGTGAAAATTGG